>JABCKD010001167.1:0-69593 GCA_013186415.1 Fusarium sp. NRRL 66088 | reverse complement strand
AGAAGGTTTCCCTTTGCATGTTGAGCCCATTTGAAATTTCGAGCGGAAAACTCTGTCTTTTCATTGTCCTCCTGCCAATTGTCCCAGATCCAGAGCCAGTGGTCCTCGAAACTGCCTTGGCAAACCTCGTGGTCGATAAAGTCAAATAGGTTGAATTCCACCTCGATGAATAGCCCGGGCCATTTTCTCTGGAGTTTCCTGAGTGACTTCTCCCAGTGACTATTGTCGGCAATCCAGCAGCCAAACCAGAAAACAAACTTGACCTTGTCGATATTCGGGAGGTCTTTCTTGAGGGAGAGAATTTCATTGACGACATTCTTAGCCAATTTCTTCCCTCTGTTGTGCTTATACCAAAACGCATATAATTCTTTCACGTCCCCAAACTCTTTGAAGAACTCTTTGCCGTAATGGGAAACTGTTGTCTGAGAAGCTTCGATTATGAGTGTCCTGGTGGACTGTCTCATCCTTTTTGAACATGCAGCAACTCGAGGAGCAAATGCCAAATCGCGTTCCACATAATCGCACGGCTCCTGGATAGGAATCACCATGGTGTGCTTCCGATACAAGTGAGGTTGCATATCCTCCAAGATCTTCTTATCCAGATAGAAAAGGGGATATTTTTCTGCGGTATACGCCGTCTGCGATGCAATGACGTTGGTGAAGACGGGCTCGGATGGTTCAAAGGTGTATTCGTAGATCATCTGTCTGACCTCTCTGGGTAGATCACCGAAGGTGACTTTGGGTTCCATTTTGACGGGAGACGCAATTAAAATCAAGGAGATCTATGCCGGTATTCAAATCAAGAGATGATTGCATTCAACAAGCACTGCTGGGACAAGGCGTGGTTTTTATGTAACGAAGTTCACGGCTTACGTGAGATTGCGTACCTATTCTGCCTTGTGAATAGAGACGGTGAACATAAGCGAACTAATTGCAATTCATTAAAATAGGCAACGCAACGGCTTATTGTTGCGGCCTGAAATTAATCGTATGATATTTCAAGGAATATCATCCTTACACCGGCGAGTTCCTGCTGTGGGATTGAATAACCCTTCCCTGTGTCGTCCAATGAAGGCAGGGTTAGGTCCTGTGATTTGTACCCAGACATGGCCACAATGTGACATGGCCCACTTAGGTGTAAGCCTTTTGTCCTTCTCTCCAGTCAACTCCTGGCAGAAGGGATATGATATTGATCATGTCGCAGCAACTAGGGCAACAAACGACGCCGATAGTTCTAGATTGATACAGGTGCTGAAAACGAGATGGACGGTAAAGAATCACGGCATTCAGTCCAGGGGCCACTGGACTTTGAAGCTTAAGCAACATGTGACAGATGCAAGACAGAGCTTCAGTCCTCTTCCTCACATCTGGTCATTCCATCACTCTCAAACAGAACGCTTCCTCGCTTATTGCTTTTTTCTGCCATGTTCTGATGTGCTTTTTAAGATGATTGTCAAGAGTATGACACGTCTGTCGCTGTGGTTGGTTCACCAAGTCACACTGCGTGGACAGGAATGTGATATGTGGAAGCGATAAGCCTCGTTCTGACGCTCGCTCCTCAAACAGTAATGTGTTCATACCGGTGAGCCAGTAAGCGAGCCCGCCCGTGCTAAAAGTCATCAATAGAGACATGGAAACGGCCACTGTGTTAGCATCGGGATATGATGCTATAATGTGTTGTACATGTGTTCTTTATCATAGTTGAAGCTGGGATAACCGACAGACAAGATCGAAATATCTGGACGTGATCTATTTTCATCCCCATGTTAGTCTCCAGTATTCAGAGTATCAGGGTAATCCTTGCTAGTCTTATGTAAATAAGAGTAAGAGACGCTTCCGGCCTTTCCTTGTCCCAGTGCCGTATTTAACTTGAAATCTGGGGCAGCGCTGGAATTTGTCATGAGTCTATCTGCCTTCTGGCCTTTTGTGTCCGGAATGCGCCACAACCCAAGACAGAAAGATCAGACCATAAAATGCCGGATGCGCCGATACAGGAAAAACGGGAAAACTTTGATGATTTAGAAGACGCGTAAGGAAGGGGATAGAGTAGCTGTCAAATGCGCTGACCACCCTTTGGACCCAGCGGTGCCCTCAATGATCTCCCCCTTTCATCGTGAAATGTCTACGAGTCAAGTTTATGGCCACCATCATCGGTTCCTCGATACAGATCAAATAACCTCGATCTATCAACAAGTCTTGATATATTATTCTATCTCGATATTGACACTAACAGATAATGTCCAACTAACATGGCCCCAGGAGCGTCAGAGCTTGTTGTAAGTGGTCACGTCTCGGTCTCTCTCGCCATCCGCTAATAATAACAAAGATAACAGAGTGGGCTCTAATATCATTGTCCACGGCTGTCATCGTCGCTCGCATCTACCTCCGACTCGGCATCCAAAAGAGAAAACTGCTTGGAAGCGATATCTGGATGACAGCAGCATGGGCGATGGGAATTGTCGTGGCTGCGTTCTGCATCACCTTTATCCGCTTGGGGGTCATGAAGCAGGGTATCTACCCATCTTTGGGCAACTATGATGGTACAAAAGAAGACAAAAAACACGTTCACAAGGTACGGGTTCAAAGGACGCTGGTAAAGAACGCTTATTGACACTGGCCTAGCTGCTCTGGATTTCCACCCTCCCCTTTTTGACTGCCTTTTATCTTTCCAAAGCTGCCTTGCTTTGCGTCTATCTACAAGTCATCCCCATCTTTATGGTCAAGAGAAGGGTCTTCCTTTGGGTCACCATAATCTTTGTTGGTATTTCATATCTTATCACAATCATTATGTTCTTCACGACCTGTACCCCTGTCAGCCGACACTGGTCAGTCACTCTTTCGGAGCCAATTTACATATCGCAAACCTGCTAAGATTTGAAAAGGACCCTTGATACCAACCGTCGATGCCCCATTTCCTCTTGGATGGCATTCGTGAGGACTTCGTGGGCTCTGAACTTTGCTGGAGATATATTCAGTAGGCATTACGCTCATTTCGAAGCAAGAAACCAGGGCTAACAAGTCTAGTCTTCGCGCTTCCTTGGCTTATTGTCCCTGACCTCATGGTCAAGGGGTGGCTCAGAGTTGGCATTTACTTCACGTTTCTCCTTGGAATCATCAATATGGTCATGACTATTGTTCGTTTTGTCAAGCTGTATAGCGGAACAAACGAAGGCGAGTTATCATTGGTCACAATTCGTAAGTACCTTATAGTTTCAACGTTGGCTATCACTAACACGTATTCAGACTTTTGGAACTCCCTGGATTTGTATATTGGCCTGGTAATTGCATGCCTGCCCTCACTTCGACCTTACTTCAACCTTGCTACAGAGTCACGCGTTTTTAGTTACGTCAAAGGGAAGACATCTAGCCGTGCCAGTGGAAATACAGGCAGTGCGAGTACTCAATCATCCGGGGTTGTTAGAGTCCCGAGCCAGACAGCGGTTGGCCCTTTTGTTACCCCTACGGATAGACTTTCATTGTAGTAAAAAAGATTCCATCTTAGCAATTGACAAGTTTCATCATCAGTGTCAAACAGTCTGAAAATCGTCTGTCTGCATAGAAAGGACCGAGATATAGAGCACTCGACGAAGCTTTCCAAGAGGCTGCGCGTCTCGGGAGCCAATTTGGAAGCGTTCCGGCTCAGGACTCACACCTGACGCCCATGGTTGACCAGGCTGTGGACCAGCTTCTGGCCCAGGTTTCCCGTAACGCCAACAATAAGGACCAACATGATGAGAGTAGAATATTGGGCTTAAGAAGAGCCTCCTAAGTAAATAAGTTCCAAAGGTAATTCAAAACTCGGGGAAACAAAGTGTAAAAACACAACCTCGCAGCTCATGTGATGGGCGATTGAAGCAGCTTTTATGATGTTATCGTTCTGATTTGTCTCCTCCCCTTCGTTTTAAGACCCAGCACTATCACTCGGATTCCGGAAACCCCTGGCTTCCTGGGGCTTGATGTCTTTTTTACGTCGGAGTCCGTTTCCATGGCCAGAAATTCCTGTTATGGAGTGGCCGGCTAATGCTTATGCCATCCTCTAACATGAACCGCCAGGGCAGGCAATGTTGGTTCGGTACTTTGACGCACCGACACCAGCAATGGTGAGTATGGCACTCACTATACCGCCAATGCTTTCTCCTAGAATAAGGCCCGAGGCAAATGCAATTCCAAAGAATGACGCAGCCGTTGGCCAACGTCTAGACCACAACATCATAGCAATAGCACCCATGGTCATGGCCTGCCGAGTGGTTAGTATAAGTACCATAAACCGAGGAACAAGTTGAAACTTACAATGCTATAACAAGTCGCTGGCAGGATCATGGCAAATCCCACCATGGTCATATTAGGAACGTAGATCTTGTACTTGGCCTTATCCCGGATGAAATAAAAAGTCTTCAAAAGCGAGATTGCCACTGAAACTAGGCCAAGTACGAGGGCGGTGATGGCAGCACTCGTCGGAATCTGAAACTGGGGGCTCAGCAGCACTTGAGCAATGGCACTCCAGGTTTGCGCCCCTGGCACGAGGAAACTGCAGGTTTCGGTCTCCTCGGGACGGACGATGCATGGGTAGGCCTTCACAAAAAGGAGGAACATGGCAGGCGAAATGAAGACTGCGCAAACATTGCCGAGGATCTGAACAAGAAACTGTTGAATGACGGGCGTTCCCAGTAGGTAACCGATCCGAAAGTCCATAATAAGTTCGCCTGCTGCATACGCAGCACCGCCGGCAACTTGGGCCCCGGCAATATTGATCCGGGTAGCTTCGACGATGGGGATGCTACTACCGCGGGTCATACCGCCAATGACAAGCTGAGTGAGCTTGGCGACTGCTGTGATAGGTGAATTGTCGGTCATGCCCTGGACTTGGATGGTGATGAACGCCAGGATGAAACCAAAGAGTAGGGAGACAATGGAAGTCTCGATTGGTATATGGTATTGGTAGTACAAGACCACGCACGACACGATAATCATGACGATAGTCCCTGGTACCCATACCATCCAGGAAATACTGGGCTCATTATCCACTTGTTGAACCGTGTTAGTACGTCGGATGAGTCGAGTGGCCCGGGCAGCCGCAAGCCTCATCGAGCGGTACATGATCTTGTAATGAACTAAAAGATCAGTTATCGACGAGCATAAGAGAACCATGACACCGGGCCACATCATCCAGTAATAAGGCGACGGTGTGTCCACCCCTACAGCCATGGAACTGAAGATGGTGTAGGGCTCCCACTTTGTTCCGACAAAGGGTCGAATACCGACGGCATAGCCTTGATGGACGATGGCAGGTCCGATAATGCCCCAGGCTATGAGCGAGCCTAGGAAGAAAGAGAATGCAAGGTTAGGTCCGATGACCATGCCCATTCCGAAGAAGGCCGGAGTCCATTCGATGTACCAGAACCAGCTTTCTACTGCCAACGCGGCGTTGCTGTAACCACTCCAGATATAGACCCTTCATCATGAGTCGTCAGATTGCTGTGCTCGGGTTGGGACAACACATACCAGGTAAAGACATGCCAATCCCACATAATGCCCGGTGCATACTGTGCTGTCACTACAAAGCAGATAGAGGCCAAGAAGACCCAGCTGAAGACTTTCATTTGCCTCTGTGAATCCTTCAAGCCATTAACACTGTCATGCAGAGCCTTCATCATGACAGTGCACGCCGTGGCTGCTCATCCTGTTAGCTCCGGTAAGGGTATCAGAGGGGTTGTGCTTGGGTGTTTTTGCCAAGACGGACGTGAGTGCAAGAGGGAACAACTTACTCGCTGGGAACAACAGGCTCATATCTCGGGCGACAGTTTTGATGAAGAAGTTTCGCATCGGAGCCGCAAAGATGAGGCCATAGAATGCGCAGATAAAGGTGAAGGTGACGAGGCGCCAGTAATCTTGCTCTGGCTTCTCCGAGAGGAGGTTCAGCCGGTACATGGCAGGGACACCAGCAATGAAGATGAAGCTCAGTCCACCAGAGGTGATGGCAGCGGTCTGGACGATGGAATTCTCGCGCACTCCAAAGAAACCACCGAGAATAGGAAATGTTTCGGGGAGAGCAACCGAGATACCCTTCAGCACAACGAAGCCCACCAGAGCACCGAACATGTTGGCTCCGATTGTCGTTGCCGTCTTAAGGCCTTGGAAATAGTGAGCATTGAAAGTTCCAGGGTCCATAAAGGGGGTATGTGGTGCTTAGATAGAGGTCATACATACCGAGGTACAAGTTGGCTGCATTGACGAGGCTGCCAATGAGGCAGCCGAGAAAGACAGCCCGAATAGTTAGAACACGGGGGTTTTCTTTCCGAACATCAGGGCTCACGGGAAGCGGCTTGTAGAAGTCGATCTCCTCAGTCTCGCCCATAGCGATGTCTCGCTTCTCGTCATCGTTGACGGCGAGGTCAACTGCCTTGGACTCTTTTGAGTCATCAGGTGGAGTTATCGTGGTATCAACCATGGTGCAATTTCTGAGCCAGGAAACTGAGAGAAATTGGCTAAAAAATAATATTAATAGAAGAGTGTGTTGGACACCTGTTGGATGGTTACGCTGTGAGGGATGTCGGTCCAAGATAAATTGCACACGGGTGGTAGCTGAGTGGCACTCCTGGCTTGGCTGGAGCAGGTTTCCCCGCGATAAGCAGATTAACGATGCGGGGTAAAGTCGTAGGCTAACCTAACGGGGATATTAAAAACGCTCTTTCATTACTCGTGAGTCTGAACTCTGAAGGGCTTGATAAGGGGTAGGTGGCTTGCTGGGTTGCCAACAACTAACTCGCGCGATAAGACCTTGCGTGATACACCAGCTCGGAAGAATGGAGATATGACCTGGGTCTTAATCACTCCTAGGCAAGGTGACTGATTGATATGCCAATGAACTATAGCAGGCTTATCAGTTGAAACCAAACCCATCGTTCTATTGCCAGGGCAGTTTGGGGACATGATATCGTCAGGGGACAGGGAGTGGGAGAGCAAAGAATTGAATGTGGAAATCTCGCTATATTTGCCTACTAAGTGCTCATCTGACTTGGCATTATAAGGAGCTTTTTCGGGGCAGTAAAAGGGTAGCAGAGCAGATTTCACGCGCTGTAGTACGAGTAGTGCTATCACCTCTAATTCTAAATTCCCAAGGGAAGCTGCAAATGCTCCTTGATCTTCCCGTTCAGTGCGCCAAAACCACTTGCCTCAACTCGCTTCCGCCATATACTAATCATCTGGAGAGACGACTCCGGTTGGTCATGCGGGATCTAAATTGTAGGAAAAGTTAGCAAATATGATCGGGGAAAGCAACGTCATTGAACTCACCATGTGGCCACCTCCAGTAAGCTCAACCCAATGTAGGCCCTCGACGGCTTTTGTGTAGCCGGCCAGTTCTCCCTCAGAATTGACCCATGGAAGCGGCTCCATAGGCAATCCCCTAAACTCAGCGTGGCGAGTCCAACGCAGGTTTTCCAGGAAGCGCCTTAGTCCAACAACATTGCAAATCCAGTCGTTCACTCCCCCATAGTATAGAACCTGCACATTGGCCTCCAACACGCGGACTAGGTTCGGGGCTGACGACATGCCGAGATCTCCGGAAATGTTGAACCGTGTGAAGACATCCCAGCTGAGGGTTGCGTATTTTACTGGCGTGACGGCTCCGGCTGTCTGTTCGTCCAGCTCTAAGATCTCCCGCTGCTCCTCCAAGTTCATCCAATCACTCATCCAGTCCATGTCTGGATAGCAATCAGCGCCGCATCGTTGCACGCGGTTGTATTTGTTCACACCCGTGCCGTCGACCGAAGACCAAAAGTTTCCTGCGCAGTATTCAGATGCTTCAAAACAGACCGCGGCATCTCTTGATTCTTGACAGTGTAGAGCTCTTAACTCGCAGCCGTTGACGAACTTGGCCAGCTTGTCGCACGAGGTCTTGTTCAAGACGGGTTCGATATCGTTGTGCTTGTAGCAGCTTATGTCGTAAATGGACGGCACCTGCTCAAAAATGTTGGTGAGAGGATTACCAACTGCAATGGAAACCAAGGGAATCTGTGAGCTCTGGTCGGCAAGCCGGTTATGTGTTATGATGGTGTCGGCATAGACTGGGACATATCGACCAGCGTAGCTCTCGCCACCAAGGTAGATTGGACGTCCCTTGAGTTCCGGGAACCCTTCAAGAAGCAGACGCAAGGTGTGAACAAAGTCTACCGCCGAGTCCTCAGTTCTGCTGGGGAAAGAGGCTTGGCGACTCTTGTTTGTGAGGTATGAGAGCCCTACACCAACAGGTTGGTCCAGATAGATCATGTGATAAACCTTGGTCCAGGAATATTCATTGGCTACCGTCTCATTTCTGTCAAGTTTCACCAGGCATGGCCCATTCTCGGTGAGCATGCCAGCCAAAGAAGATCCTCCAGGACCTCCCTGCAGCCAGACCATCACCGGTGTGGTATCTGCATCTGATCCTGCTGGATGGTACCCTGAGTCACTGTTAGTGTATGCACCAACTGCCAATCTCTAGAAGGGGAGACGCACAGTAGAAAAAGTGTTTGTCTTCAATGTCAGCCCAACCAACGTAGCTCTCACGTCCGCCATTGCAAATTTGTCCATCTTCAAGGCGCTTTCGTCGTAGGGCGTGACTTGAGTCTGTTTTGGACGGCACCGTGGTGTAGGCACCGCCGAGGACCTCCAAGAACAGAGAGGCAAAACAAAATAGTCCCAAGGTAATCTTCATGTTGGGTAACTCTCAAGCTGGTAGGCTCACATGCAAACAACGAAGCCAGGCGTGATAAGTGTCCCTTACAAGCGTCATGTGTCTCGATAATGTATGATAATGCCCATTGGCCTCATCTGACTCTGCAAAGCGCTTAGCAGTAGTGGTAGGGTTGCGTATCAGTGTGTTGTCCACTCATGAACGGAAACGTTGCCTATTCGAGAAAGCCGGAGCGCCGTCAAGATTTGCCGGCAAATTGGCGTCGTGGGGCTAATACTCCTTGGGCGAGCCAAGTCATTGAATGTGAATGAGCTATCGGAAGGGTACTAATGCCACAGCAGGTTACGAGCACAGCGGCCGAGAGAGGAAGTCTTTATTCACAAGAATACTCGTTGAATCAGAAGATGTACATATTTGGCCATCTATTTAAATTTAATAGCAATCGAATGTAAATCTGCAATTTCAAGAAAATGCGCAGCCAAAGAGCTTCATGTTCAATTTTAGGTAATCAGTCTTTATAGATGACTCATGGTCTACGAGTCGATGCCATTCGCGTTAAAAACATCAAAATCGCCCAGTAGAATGCTGGTCTCGTTGCAAAGATGTTCTGTGGTAACTGTTCCATTCTGTAGACTATCTACTCCAGGAGCCAAATGTTAGAAGCACAAAAATCTAGGCCGTGCAAGTTTGGTCTTTTCGCCGTCCCCTTTGGCTTCGTCGTCCTCGCCGTCCTCGTCATCCTCCCTTTCCTCCAGCGCTCGGAGTGCGTTGAGCAGTCTATTCAGACCAACTACAAGCACTGAGTTGTTCAGGGCAAAGTTGAAGCGAAATTGACCAAGTTGACGCGAGAAGAAAGCCTGATCAAGTTACCACCAAACATGTTTCAGCTGCTGCAACATCTTGTCAATGCGGTTAGGCAACACTTACCTTGCCAGGTTCCAAGAAAACACCACAGCTTATGATATATTCCAACAAAGCCTCTTCTTTTCGCGTGTCCGTATCGTATGCGAACCAAGTAAGAAACCTGCTGAGGTCGATAAAGAGGAATGTCCCCGAATTTGGTTTAACGAATGGGATTTTTCTGCTTGACAGCTGCTTACAAACCCAGTTTCTCTTCTGGTTCAATCGTTCATCTAGCAGGGGTAGGTATTGGCGGCGTAAAAACTCGGAGTCTTGGAGTAGCCTTGTAGCTAGATTGGAGCTGGGCATGGCTACCCATGTAAACATGCTGCTCAAAGCATGCTGTTAGCATTCTAAACATGAAAAGAGATGGCTTGTACGTTTTTCAAGCCGCCTTGAGCCGCGATAATAAACCCAAGGCTTTCTCCCAAAAACGCTTCACTAACCTTGTCGTTCTCATCGTTTCATAGAGTTTTTTGTTATATGTAGCTAGGAAACCGAGCCGAAGCCCTCCGAGGCCAAAGTCCTAGTTGACGCTTAGTGGTTGGTCTCTCCTACATCTTGCTTTTCGTCCGCGATAATCATGCAGCAAATGGACAAAACGCTGGAGTGTTTGAGGGATAAATAGACCAACCTTGCTCATACCCCAAAGTGCGTGGATGTTGCCAAAGTCCTCCTTATCCAGGCGTAGACTCAGCACACTGTTGAAGTTCGAACCGCCTGTTAAGGCATAGATCTCGTCAACGATGAGATGCGACTTGAACTCTCTACACAGGCGAGCCGCTGCGCCTAACGTCTCCAAGCTATACGCTATACCAAGAGGATTTTCAGGATTGGCGAGCAACAGAGCAGCGACTCTTCGACCTGCTCGCTGCTCAGCGATCATTGCACCTCTGAGCCGACCAATGAATCCTGCTTGAACAGCAGAGCCTTCTGTCATCGAGACAGCAAAGCGTTCGTGGAGTATGTCATCGCAAGGAACCTGCACGACTCGGATTCCATTCCTGGTGGTCAGGTCGTGCACAAACATGCCATAACTAGGAGTTGGCAGAAGCATGACATCGCCTTTGTCCGCGATGTTGAAGGCAATGGTGTTTAGCAGGGCCGTCACACCATTCCCAACCAGGATATTTTCCGATGTCAATGGATAAGTAGCGTTGAAGTGGCTGTTCATAAAGTCTGCTACAGCCATCAGAAGTGCTGGTGAGCCTTGGGTATCTCCATAGGCGAGATCTCTTGCGTGTCAGCCCTCCACCCGAATCTACCATGGTTCGCAAAGGTCAAGCGGCTTTCAGGCTCACCATTTCTGAGATTCTTCCACCTCAGGTTTGTTTTCATCCATCTATGGATATCATCCAGCATGAGCTCATTCAGAGCTGAGCCAAGATCGACTATTCCACTGGGATTGGTTTCGCAGTCGTACTGATTCCGAGATATCCGCCGACTCAGATCAATCATGACATCTGGTCGGAGGTTGGACGTGCCTCGTTTCGACGGGGGATACTGGCTCATGATGCTTGTAGTAATGAGTCTTACAGAATCATGGCAAAGGGGCCACAGCAGCACAAAAGTCAACGCAAGCTCACACAAAGCATGAGAAGCACTGTGCTCTCCAGCGCAATTTTCTTCTTGATTAGGTCTAGTACAAATGATAAGCCTTGTGGAGCCGCTCGGCGAGATGATGCCGAGTCAAAAGGCTGCGCAGGGCCAGGGGTGGGTGGCTCACACTGCCCGAACAGGTCGCACCTTGGCAGTGGAAGGCCATTGAGTGCTCCTGTGCCCTCTCAGGGACTCCTCAATCAGCATGGCCTTCCCCCGGGCGATCCGGTCCACCTTCTACCGGGTATAGTATCCTGTATGATGAGATTATTCTGGCACAAAGGGCCTAATGGCACGTTACCCTACAGAAGGACAGACACACAATCTGAGTTAGGTGAAATTTGTCAAACAGTCTTGTCCCAGTCGGTTTCGCTTGTGCTCTAGTAAACTTGATGGAATTGAAAACCAAAGCTAGCCGTTCAATTCTAGACAGACAGTAGATGTATGGATTCAGAAAGCTGTTTGGAGCACGTCTTTGAAGTACCCTTTGCCGTTGTAGTCCCCAAAGACAATCAAGGCCGCCGGATTTGAGACGTTCCAGTGTTCTTCGTCTTCCTCCAGATTGAGAATCATGAACCTGATTGCTTTCCCCCGTATTCTCTCGCGTAAGAGAAGCCGCAAGATACCCTTGGCCAAGGTCCAATTTGGACCACCAGATCGGACCGTGCAGGCATCATGTGAAAGCCTCGGGAGAACATGTTCGAGAATCGTGGTAATGACTCCGGTACCTTCACTCAAGAGTGCTGTCGCTATTAGGATTGAATCCAAGCCCAGGACGGTGAACCACGGTTGGTGCAAGTCGGATCCGATAATAATGCCTAGGATGACCTCGAACAGCCCTCCGGTAATGGGTGGGTTGGTGGTGTCGAACATGGATCTAAAGTAGCTACAAAGAAGGCGGCACATTAGGTAAATAATGTACTCATAGGCCTGTCGGCCATCCTGGCACCTGAAAGGCAGCACGGTACCGAATGAAGGGATGGTGATGATGCTTTCGGCCGACCTGAGGTCAAGCCGAGGAAGGTCAGAGACTTTCAGCCCATCATGCCACTTATCTAATAGCAAGGTCATGGCATTGCACTGGTCAATGATGCATGTTGGACTCAGTTCCTCCCTGTGGAAGTCGTCATTGCTATCCTGTTCGAAGTCGCACCGGCGGCCAAGGAGAGAACGTATCCACTCGGCGGCTTGTTTGGCACCTTCGGTAGTGCAGACTTGGTTGCCTGGGTTAAATGTAATCTCGACGTTGAAGCGGCTGTACATGAGCCACAATTGGGAAAGCAGATCCCGGATAATCAGATAAGAGTCGAAAATGGCATATGGATCGTGGCTGTCGGGTACAAGAACAGTGTCGCGCGTAGGCAATCGAAGGAACCTCAAGTCGTAACGGAGTATTCTCCAGGCTCTGAATAACTCGGAGCTAAAGGGAACCGAAAGATCCAGCTTGTGAGCAAGTGCGTTCAGGCCGGACACGTGGTTTCGGATACCGTAGGGTGTTCCGTTCTGGATTTCGTAATAAGCAAGGAGAAGGACTGCAGCGATTAGTCGATCATGTTCACCATGTTCTCGCGTATGCAGCTGCTGCTTCAGCTGCTGCAGGGCAGTGGAGTAATATAACCAGCTAATCCTTCCGTTGAAACAGGAGCCGTCGACTTCTGCTGGTGGCCTCGTCTCATCCGACCTACTCCCAGCAGCGAGTGCAAGAAGAGCGTAGCGGAAGCAGTCGTGGTCGATGAATTGCCTATAAAAGGACAACGGGATAGGGGTGCGTTGAATGATGTGCATATCAAAATGTCGCAGAAGTGATTCTTCCAAAGTCGAAGAGAGGTGTGCATCCAACGTGGGATCAGCCATAGTATCAACGGTCGCCGTGGGCTTTTCGGCGAGACCATTAGAGAGAACATTCCATGGTGAAGTCAACGGCCACAGGTGCAAGTCTTCTATGGTGTCCAGCAGGTCAAACCAACTGGTTGAGCTCTCCCCTCCATGGAGTGAGAGCCCCGACTCAGCCATCCCTTGAGATGTATTTGTAATGCCCTCGGTACGCCAGTCGCTGGCGTTTTCGCTCTCGCCGGAATTGGTCGAGACTGCACCTGCACTCTTCTCAAAGCATGGCGCTTGAGCAGGTTCATCTTCAATCGCCGGGACGGAATCTTGCTGCCTCCGCTCGAAGGGTATCGGAAGATGGGACAGGCCAGCGGGCTCGTGGTCTAATGCATCGAGAGAGAGTTCCGTTTGGTTGTCAGTGGAGTCCACTTGGGTGTTGTCGGTATCAGGTGTAAGCGGATTTGCAACAGACGACGGACCATCAGAAGGGGTTCTTGGTGAAGTTATGGTGTCACGCTGGGGCCGCCGTTGTTCGCCTTGGAGGAGTTCAGCCCATCGGGCGGTTTCGAACCTCCTGGAGGCCTCGGCGGCCTGCTCGGAAACGTCTTTGAACACAAGAGCACGTTCATAACCGCTGCAGGTGACGCGCCGGCGAACGCAGGCAAGGCATTCTGGGCGAGTCTCGTCGCACTAGACGTTGATCAAATTATTAATGCTCCTCAGAAAGAACCATGTCGAGCTTGAGCTCTCACCCACCTTGCGCCGCCGGGTCCTGCAGTTCTGGCACCCCGTACGTTTTCGCACGATATCCGGCCGCATGGCTTGTGAAGCAGAAGGAGCTGATGTGTTGTAATGTAATGTAATAGTATGATGATTGACCAATCTCGGCCGTGTCCAGTGGGAATGTTAGGAGTAACGGTGACTCGGGCAGGGTGAACGATGGTGGATCGGATGCGCGGCCAGTGACCGGGGCTATTTTACTCCGACATGCATTTCCAACCCAAACCCGGCGTGGGGTTGGCGATTGCTAACCCTTGATTAGTGGTAGGCAATGTCTAACCCTATACAGGAAGTGCGGAGCGCTTTTCTTCATCTCCTGCCCGTAAAACATATCTTTTTGTAGGGTGTCGTTATCAGCCGTCTTATTTCTCCTATGCGCTGACGGCTCTGTTTATAAGCA
Source organism: Fusarium sp. NRRL 66088 (assembly GCA_013186415.1). Lineage (NCBI taxonomy): Eukaryota > Fungi > Ascomycota > Sordariomycetes > Hypocreales > Nectriaceae > Fusarium > Fusarium sp. NRRL 66088. Next base: position 55,413 of record JABCKD010001167.1, on the reverse strand, counting down.
CTATCTAAGGACTTTCGGGCTGCATTCATGTATTCTATCGTCCCCTGGATCGTACTTTTGGGTATTCAGTCTACTCAACATCATAATGGCTAACCCTATACCACTGGAATACCCGTGGATTCTTGTTCCCGAGTCGGCACACGCCGACCCCGATGAAGGGCGTTTTTCATTAGAGTGGTGCACTGTCTTGCGGTGAGACATCCAACCGTCTAAGCTTTTGACCGCACTCCCTGACTCACTCATCTTTGCAGGTCTTTACAGATCTTAGTTGCCACCACTCTGATCGCCCTTACGCTGATTCGTGTCGTGCGTAATATCAAATCTCAGAGATATGACCCGAGCTGGAGTTGGATCCGCGTAGTAGCGCTGGTACGTGGCTGACCCTGGTGACACTCAAGTGGGAAAGGTTGCTGATGCGCGGGACGCCACAGTTTCTTCAGCTCAACATCGCTTCTGTTTGCGTTCCTGGTCTTGTTCTTGAACTTCGGAAAGGGACAGCCAATGTCAACTGGCTTTATGTTGGAGTCCGGATCGCCTTCGCCGTCATGGCCCTCATCAACGCCCTAGCCATTGGCCAGGGCACAGGCTCAGGCCATCGGGGTCTGTATCATATTCTGCAATGCATGGTATGTTTGGGCCTTCAGTCGCTCCATGCTTACTCGGCTTTTCTTCACGATTGGATCTTCCAAGCGCTCTTTGCAGTGGCATTCCTACTCGACATTTTTTACTCAACGAACGTCCTTCCCTGCCAATTCTCGCCCTCCGTGGACAGCAATTACTTCCTCGAGATCATTTCCTACTCTTGGATAAACCCCATTGTCAAGATGGGGGCATCAGTCACTCTTGACCATCTCCCCGATACGCAACTCTTATCCGACATTACGACATACAAGACTGTTTTCACTGCAGGGTATGCAAAGAAGACGGGTGCGAAGGGCATGTTCTGGGGCTTCCTAGTAGCTGAGCATAGGACGGAGCTTGCTTGCGGGGCAATTTGCCGACTGATCGACGATTGTTCCAAGTTTAGCTTGCCTTGGCTCCTCCGTTACCTGCTGTCGAGCCCCAGCATGAATATTGCAACAGCCCTTTTCTGCTGCCGGGCCATCGGTGCACTATGCGGGAACTTTGCGGAATTTTGCCTCCGTCGGATTGGCGTACGCTATCGAGCAGTACTGGCGGCCGTATTGTACGAAAAAACACTGCGGATTGGGGATCTTACCCAGACAACTACAATCGACGTCACCACGTTGACCGAGGTTGATGCCCAGAGACTCTCTGGACTAACGCCCTTGTTCAACGACTTATGGTCTCTACCTCTACAAGTAGCCCTCTGCATAAGCGGAGTCCTCTTCCTCTTGTCATGGGAGGGGGCTGTCGCCATAGCTTTTACCGTGGTAAGTCTGCTTCTTTCTTGATGTTGTGCATAGCCTTATTCTAACCGAATCGCACGGTAGGCCTTTGTTCTCCCTCTTCTCAGTTGGATCAATAAAAAAATGGCCTTCTGGATTAGTCGAAATATGGTCGAGAAAGATCGCCGTACAAGACTTACTCGAGAAGTGCTCAAATTCATCAAGTCCATCAAGATGCACGCCTTGGAGAGTGCTTTCACAGGCAAGCTCTCAGAGCACCGAGATGCCGAAGTCCAGGCCGTCGCCAAGCTTTCTGTGGTACAGGCGGCCATGGTCTGTGTCATGCAAACTGTCCCCTGCGTCCTCACCTTCGTGGCTTTCTGTCTCAAGTTGTGGCGTGGCCAGCAGCTGCAACCGGACGTTGTGTTCGCCTCCATCATGTTGTTCACAATGCTCAACAACAGTCTCACCCAGATCTCTGCGTTTGCCATGAATCTTAGGGTCGTGATAACATCCGAGTCTCGAATTCAGGCATATCTACAGCTTCCCGAGGACAACTTGGATATTGCCATGAAGAAAGAGATCAACAAGACACAGAACGGCTACGCAATCAGCCTCAAAGGAGTTCACTTGGCTTGGCCATTGCAGAGGCCCCTTTTGTCGGCCGATGAAATTCTCTTCCTACCTGGCACCCTGAACGTCATCACCGGACCTGTTGGGAGTGGCAAATCATCCTTCCTTCTCGGCATTGTACGACAGCTTCAAACCCGCAATATTGTGGTCGCCTTCTTCACCCAAGATGCGTTTCTTTTGAATGGAACTATCCGCGATAACATCTTGTTTGGAAAGCCATTCGACCCTCGACTCTATGATCAGGTGGTGGAAGCCTGTGAATTGAAGTCTGACTTTGCTCGACTACAATATGGAGACCACACCCCAGTGAGCGGCTCCGTGGCCCTTTCTGGAGGTCAAAGATCACGAATCTGTCTCGCCAGAGCCGCATACTCCCAGGCCGAGGTCTACGTTCTTGACGATCCATTGGCCGCCGTCGACACAAAAGTTCAAAAGAAGATCATAGCCCGAGTTCTCGGGAAATCCGGATTGTTTGGAAAAACGACACGTATCATGGCATCTCAAACTCCCGAACTGTTACGATGTGCAGACCAAGTGATGACTATCGCTGAAGGGACTATAAAGATGCGGGAAGAGGGCCTTGATGCAATCGACCTTGGTGGCACCGACGATGAGGCCCTCAACAATATGTCTTCTGTGAAAATTACAGAACACGAACCGGAACCTGTTCAGCAATGCAACGGGGTAATACGAAACGAATCTGCCGACATGGGAACCGGCCCGCCTCAGCATGCCACGGCCAGTACTGGAGTGCCTATGGCCACCGATCAAATCTCTATCGACCTTGCTTCCTCACCCAAGTCTCGTCACCCCTTTCTAAGCTATGTATCCCATGCCCGGAAGGGTGGCTGGCTGCTATCAGTCTCGCTTCTTCTACTTGCCAGAGGAATGTCGGTTGCAGCTACATACGTGCTGAAACTCTTTTCCACCGAGCTCTTGGTATGCCAACTCAAACGCGACATTCTGATATATGGTCTCCTGTCGACCTGTCAAGCACTCTTCTTCTTCGTCTTCGTCTACGTCACATATACATGGTGTATCCTGCCAGCATGCAAGAAACTGCACGACTTACTTGCTTCGTCCGTCATTTTGCAGGAAATCCGATTTTTTGAGACTGAATCCATTGGGGGAGTCCTGAACTTATTCACCAATGATTTGGCAAGAATTGACAACTCCTTGAGCGGCTCAGTACTTTCTTTGATTGGTCAATATGCCAATCTACTCCTCGCATGTTGCGTCATGGTTGGCTTGGCGCCATTAAGCCTGGCCTTTTTGGCTCCGCTGGCATTTCTCTGCTACAAGCTGCAGCAGTTGTATATCAAATCCCTACACCAGCTACGACAGCTTGACGTGTCCTCTCGGGCTCCTCTACTTGGCTACCTTCAGGAGGCTGAAAGTGGTCGGACCGTGATTGGTATTTTCCACTATGTCCAGCAGCGAGTGCTGGCGGTGAGATCAGTGCTTGAAGGCAACATGAAAGCGCTGTTCCCTCTTGCCTGTGTGGACGTATGGCTTGGGCTTAGGCTGGAGATCCTGTCTGTCACGCTTCAGGTTCTTGCGATAGCCGCTTTGCTTGCGGCATCGGTCGAGCTCAGCACCCTAGGTTTCGTCATGACCTACGTCTTTCAGATTACAGCCACATTGAGCGCTGTTGCGCGCTTCACGGCCACACTTGAGATTGATACGGTTTCGCTTAGCCGCATCGATAACGCTATCTACGACCACCGCCTTGGTTGGCGTCGTGAAGACGATGCTTACCATGACGATCCAGGCTGCAGTGAGGACTCGACTAACCAGCCTATGTCCATTGAAGCTGCGACCCAGAGCTGCAATGGCGCCACGAGATGGCCTCACAAGGGGAAGATTGAGTTCCGTTCAGTTAGCGCTCGGTACGGTCCTAGCTTACCTCCCTGTCTCATCTCAGTCAGTTTCGAAATTCTTCCTGGAGAAAAGATTGCAGTCGTTGGGCGGACAGGTGCTGGAAAATCCTCCTTGCTCCTTCTCCTGATGGCAATGGTGGAACGCATGTCTGGTGATTTACTGGTCGATGGCCTAGACGTTTCCAAAGTTGACCCTACGACGCTGAGGCAAAGCTTTGCACTTATTCCCCAAGACCCAGTCATCTTTTCAGCTTCTATTCGTCAAAACGTGGATCCCTTCGGCCTCTACTCTGATGAACAAATCAAGTGGGCGTTGCAAGAATCAGGCTCCGAAGCAGGACTCCGCAAGCATCTTTTTGAAGATCCTTTACAGTCGGATTCAATTCTCGATTGTCAATTAGATGCCCAGTAGGTTTGACTTGTCACTTCAATTCTGATGGAGGCTAATCTGCAAACAGAGGGAGCCTATCGGCAGGCCAGATCCAGCTTGTTGGACTCGCCCGAGCTCTATTATCGCCATCTAAAGTTTTGATTCTTGACGAAGGTACCAATTTCTCTCTTCCAATATTCTCTGAGCTGATACTGATTGATTCCCAATAGCCACATCAGGAGTAGACTTTTCAACTGAACAACGCATGCATGAGGTGCTGCGAAACAATTTCCACGACGCAACATGCATTGCCATCATGCATCGGCTGGAACTCACTGTGAGCCCCTGTGTAATGTTCGTTCAATGCTACACTGTACTGACCAACCCCTTAAGCTGGATTTTGATAAGGTATTAGTGCTAGATGAAGGCAGGGTCGTCGAATTCGACGCACCGTCGGTTTTGGTTACCCGCCATGAGTCCCTGTATGCCTCGATGCTCCAAGCAGCAAGATTAATCTAAGATGGAAGAATTTTATGTTCTTAATACATTGTTTTTGGCATTATGGGGAAAGCATCAATGGTTACAGTAGGCGAACCTCGACTTAAGTCCTTTCAAAATGTACTCCATTGCAGGCATCAGCAGGCATAACTGTCGGTCCCTCTGCGGCGCTGCTTTGTTTGACTGATCAATGAACTCAAGTGTTATGAGATGTGTTTCTCAATGCTAGTACTCAACGCATGCTGGCAAGAGCTAGAGGTTTTGAGTCTCCACGGCGGTTGTAGTCTACCACGTAACGTGCCTCAATAATCGGCCGGGTGCTTGCGCAAAATCTTCCTTCATTAGGAATAGATAGAACCTCGCATGAGGCAAGTTATAAAGCGTAATTGGAGCCAACAAAATAGTCACTGTGTATCACAAACCACGGTTCTCTTACTTACACTGGAGTCTTTTTCTATCATGGCATACTCTATCCAAAAGATCATCGAAGGGTTTTCCCCAGCATCCAAACCCTATGAGGAGCTCTATAAGGATTTACACGCCAACGCAGAACTCTCGGGCCAGGAATTCAAGACGGCCCAAAAGGTTGAAATCAAGCTACGGGAGATATCGGAAGACCTGGAAATCAAGTCTCGCATTGGAGGCACCGGTCTTATTGCCATCTTGCGTAATGGCCCGGGCAAAACCGTGCTGCTGCGGGCTGACATGGATGGCCTCCCAGTCAAAGAGACATCCGGAGTCGAATATGCATGCAAGAGCCAGATGCTGGATTTCAAAAATGAACTTCAGCATGTGATGCATGCGTGTGGGCACGATGTGCACATAGTAACGCTCCTGGCTGCCACCGAGGCTTTGGTGGCCAGCCGGGAGCACTGGTCTGGGACAGTGGTGTCTCTGTTTCAGCCGGCCGAGGAGAGAGCTACAGGCGCCAATGACATGGTTGAAGCTGGTCTTTACACCACGCATCGGTGCCCAATCCCCGATGTGGTGCTTGGTGGCCACGTCTTTTGGCATAGAGCAGGAACAGTTTCCTCCAGACCTGGGTTAATCCTATGTGCCGTTGACGGCATGATCATCAAGGTTTTCGGCCGCGGAGGTCATGGAAGCACGCCTCAATTGACCGTGGACCCCATCGTGCTGGCGAGCAGCATCGTCATCAAGTTACAGACTATTATCAGCCGGATGGTTCCTCCTGGCGAGTTTGCCGTTCTCACAGTAGGGTCACTACATGCTGGTACGGCGGAGAACATTATCTGTGATGAGGCAATCCTCAAGGTTAGCCTGCGTACAGTCTCTACCAAGTGGCGCCAGGTAGTGCTGGAGGCCATCGAGCGCATCGTGCGCGCCGAATGTACGGCTGCACAGAGTCCGAAGGAGCCCATCTTTGAGCCCACCGTCTCGGCTCCACTGACTGAGAATGACGCTGCTGTTGCTTCAGAGGTTGGCAAGAACTTTACCACCCAATTCGGCGATAGATACAATGGCAACATGGATGTGATCCCCGCCAGCGAGGACTTTAGCAACTTGGCCAGAGCTATAGATCGGCCTTACCTTTTCTGGTTCTACGGTGGCCATGATCCGGCTGATTGGAGTAGGCGCGAGAGGGAGGGAACGCTGGGAGGGATACCCGTTAACCACAGCCCTTTCTTTGCTCCGGTTATTCAACCGACGCTCAAGACCGGGACTGAGGCTATGCTTGTTGCAGCCCTGACATACTTGCAATGATAGAACAAAGAACATTAGATAAGACTAGGGTAGAGGAAATTTCTTTGATTCATGTAGGGAGAAACTGTCATAATGGGTGTTGAGCATAGGTAGAGCAAGTTGAAAACAACCAGTCGTTGCGAGAAATTGAAACCCGTCGTTCACGCTCAAGGTTAAGATGAATTTAAAGCTGACAAAGGAAGATGATAAGCAACCAACTACCTCTCTTAAGGGATAAAGGAAAGCCAGAGAGAAAAACAGCATGGTCAAGTTTGCCTCCAGCCCCTGGCAGAAAGAGCAATGCGCTATCTCCAGGTGCCGTGGTAATTTTCCGTCCTCATTGCCCCCCCGCCCGCTTGCGTAGGCGCAATTCACCTCCTAATCTGGACATGGGGAACGCCAGGCAAATCAGTCTGTGGGCCCCGACCCTGATGGGGTCTAATCGCAGGTTATAACTGATTGGACGACCTCCGTGCCTGATTTGATAGTCAAGGGCTCCGACAAGATGCAGTTCTCTCGGGGGATCCACGTTCTATGCCTCGCGGCGTTGTGGGCTATTGTTTCCTTTGGCTTCCTTTTTCAAACGTCGTTTCAACAGCCCTTACCCGTCCCTACAGACACATTTTCGGAACAGTCTAGGGTATCCACGGCTCGCCAATTCCATGTACTCCTCACCCCACAGTGCAACAATGGGAGCATCACATCCTTAGCTGTCTCTCTGCGATTTCAGCCAGCTCCAGAGCTTGCAGCATCCCGAGACCTCCTTTTTAGCACCAGCGACATCGTCAACACTCAAGCCCTAGACATCGAGCCAGGGTCTCTTCAGGCTTCAGATGCCCGTGGCAGCTTCAACCTTATTCCTCATGACGTCTCGGTCGGTAGCATGACTGCGCAACACTGGGCCGCAAACCGGACGATTCAAGGCGAAGTCACTGTCTCATACTTAGCGCGAGCTCGTCATGTCGATCAAGGAACGCGGTCAGGACCAGCTCTGGATTTCAGGCTTGAGGGTGGCGGATTCACCGCCTCTGCGTTTGCTGTTCTCTTGGCGCCCGCTGACACCAATAACCGCTACAACGTCTCGTTGAGCTGGGACTTGAACAGTGCGGTCCCAGGTACCAAGAGCGTCTGGACATATGGCGAGGGCACCAACGTCACGCGTGAGCTGACGGGGATGGAAATACTCTGGACTTATCTCGGTGCGGGACCGCTTCAGTCATTCAACGAGAACGAAAAGTCCTTGTTCAACCTTTACTGGTACGGGATGGCTCCATTCTCGCCCATGGATCTCGGTCGCCATCTTTACCACATGTTCGAGGCCATGTCCGAGTTCTTCGAGGATAATATGGATGTCTATCGTGTTTTCATCAGGCACAACCCCTATCCTGGCACGAACACAGGCACAGCCCTGAAACGATCCTTCATATTTGGCTATGATGATAGCGACTATGATGATCCGGACCCCTTGCCAAGCAAGTTGATGGTTCTCGCCCACGAAATGGTGCACAACTGGATAATGTGGGATGTTGATGTCGATCTAACAGCCGACAACTGGTACCCTGAAGGCTGGGCAGAGTACTACTCTCTGATGTTCTTGTTCAAGTTGAACATAATATCGGAAAAGGAATACGTTGAGCAGATCAATCATCGATTGTCATCGTATTATACCAACCCTTTTAGGTTGGAACCTATTCTCGAAGTCGCAAAACACACCTGGGAATGTTCTAGTGCACAAAGGTTGCCGTACCGCCGTGGATTCGTCTTCGCCCTGTTGTTAGATTCGCTCATTTACACCAAGACGGAAGGGGCCAAAAACCTGGATGATCTCGTACTCGATCTGATCCGGCGGCAAAAAAGAGGACTCGAGAGTGATCCCGAACACTTTGTCAGTATTCTTGCAGATTTATTGGGATCCCAAACCCTTTCCGAGGAGCTGTACAGAAACGTTACCATCGGGTCAACACTTATAATCCCTCCAATTAACAGCTTGCGAGACGGAAGACTGAAGCTCCCAGTAACACTGCGGCGTCAAGATCAAGAGCCGTTTAATTTGGGCTTCAATGAGGTCTCCGCCCGAACCGGCAGCCGTATTGTCAAAGAACTGGATCCTGATTCACGAGCGGCGGCTTCTGGCCTCAGGAACGGTGATCGGATGGCTCCCACTTTCGAGATCTCCTCGGCGGAAAGCAACTTTGGTAAGATGATCGAAACAGAGTATTTGCGCCCCGGAGAAAATAAGAGGCGAAAGGTCACTTTCTGGCCTCATGCTTGGGATAAGTCGGAGAGTTGGTTCTTTGAACTTGATGAGAAAACAGGAGAGCTCTGAAAAAGCGAATTGGAGCTTTTTAGGATCGGTTCTTTGTTTTGATTTTGTCTTTTGATCGTATGATTGAAACCTTTCATAATATTGACCAGTCCTGCGCCAGTCTTGTTTGAAGCGTCTTTTCCACAAGCCTAAGGGTCTCTACTCTAGAACATCCTGCGATAGGTTGTGACACAAATCAAGCTCAAAGTTTGTGATTGATAATGTAAACAAGATTTTTGTCAATAGCATGTTCTTTGATAGTGTGGCTGACAACTGCTCGTGGAGACATCTTTGATACCAACAATAATATAAGATTGAGTTGTAAGTTCTTACATAAAACCCGCGATCGCGTCAAGCAATGTATCTGCCCTTCATTTATTGAAATATTTCAATCTCACAACGAACCCAAAGGGCATATCAAGGCAACCCATTGAGAGAAATGCAGTCATCAACACAATCAAGCCATCATGACCAATTAATTGATAAAACTATCTTAAACTCTCTGCTTGCAGCTATGGGTACTACCTGTACTAGCTTATACGCATCCTTTCTCAATCACCGTCATTGACTGTTCTTTGTAGGCCCAAGTGTCTCCTCCATATCATCTCCACTGATCCAGCCCCTAATAATGTGCTCTGCGATCTCCTTCTGGTCACCGGGTGCAGCATGGCCTGCACCATCAACTCCCACAAAGACAAGGCTTCCATCTCGGGTCTTCTTCCAGAAACCTTGGTCTTGGCCCAACTTCTTCCAAGGCGTAGCTCGGTATTCACACTGGCCATTCCAGGGCAATGAGTCGTAAAACCACATTTGACCAGGCGTATTGACGATGAAATCTTCGTTGCCGTTTAGAACCAAGACGGGGATCCCTGAATCAAGAATCCGGGACACCTTGAACGCATTGGAGCGGAAGATAGACTTGCTGCGGAGGAATGCTTGGTTCAAATCAAGGTTTACGGCCTGAAAGTGGAAGTTGTGAGGAAGGCCAAGTGCCTCTAGGACATGGGGCTGAGACAAATATGTGCTATAATTCCCCTTTGTATCATCCCAGCAGAATGGTAGGTTTGAACAGCCTTGGCCGACTAGTGAACGCGTTAAGCACTGATCCATGACCCTTGGAGGTTGCATACTTACTATTGTAAGGACTCTTGTTGCCAGCAGTCACTTCATCATGATAGAACACTCCTATCTCTGTCAGGCAATAGTACGTCGCGCCAAAGCATGTGTTCAAGTCAAGGTCGTTGCGACAGTCGCGCGTCATCTTCTCGCACTCGGGCATTCGAGTTGCCATTGCCTTGCAGGCTGTATCATTGAATACAGCGCCCCGGAAATCAGAGCACAGCAATTGCCAAGCCCCGATATAGGGAGCTGTGTTTTCGACAAGGGCGTTAACAAGGACCACGGAGCTGATGTTGGCTGATAGCGCATAACGGGATTTGCGGGATTGGTCGGTGAGAATGCGATCCATCAGTGACGGTAGGTAATGGCCAGCGTAGCTCTCACCAGCAAGGTGGATTGGGAGATGGGCTCGCTCAGGGAAAATTTGGTTGAAAAAGACGTTCAAAAAGAATTGCATATCCTCCGCACTTGTTTCGTCACTATCCGGCCACGGCGCGCCTGGCGCGATAGGGGAAAGGCCGGTTCCCGCAGGTTGGTCAATGAAGAGAACAGATGCATTGTTGTTCCAGCTGAAAGGGTTGGGTGTGGTGCTCTTGCTGTCGTCGGTGACTGTGCAGGGTCCCATTTCCGTAAAAAGGCCCATCATTGATGATCCTCCTGGCCCTCTGGCACCGAGTTTAGTTTACAAGATGAAAATGAATGAGTGACGAAAGCACATACCCGTTGATCCATACAACCACAGGATCATTTTCAGGATCGTTACGGCTGTCAAAGAACCAGTAGAAAAGTTGGCGTTCCGTCGTGACGTCAACGAAACCTGTCCATTGTTTCTCGTTGTATGTATGACAGATGTCTTGCGCCTGGGTGCGCTTGGTATAATGGCCGGGCTGGAACATCACCTTCGCGTTGATGTCAAGTCTGTCGTGTATATACAGACGATCGAACTTGTCGCTGATTTGCTGACTCAATTGACGGGGAAGAACGAGAGAGCAGAGTGCCACGTTAGACGTGACACCCACCAAAGCAAGCAGGTTACGGAATGAAAACATTTTGGGAGCTAGTTGTTCCGTTGATACGGAAGCCGAAACTTGGGGACGAGAGCATATTGATAAGTCAAGCGTTTTCCCAGACTGTCATGAACCGTCATGTGTCCAGGGGTAAGACTTCAGAGGCAAGGCGATAGCCACGAAATAGAAGCTAGACCTATTGAAGTAAAAAGGTGCGCCTTTAGACGCCCCACTTATCTATCGGAGGACTGTCAAGGGCCCAAGTCACGGAACTTGGGGGTCTCCGGACCCAGTGAAGCTGGCATGTCGAGTCTGACCGTAAATGATTGAGATAGGAGGGCTAGAAGGAACAGACATGTTCTGAAACTAGCAGAAGATTTCGGGGGCTTAGATGAGCTTCTGGGTGTCATAATTAGGCTTCTAGGATCAACATGAGCTAGTTTATCGAGGTCGGACTTGAGTCAATCGTATCACATGGCGCATCACATGACTACAGTATCAGGCTATCAGCGAGACTAAGTTGAGAATAATCTTTTCCCATCAACAAACTGTGACAATTCCTCTCTCAGGAATGTGAGAGGGGTGGCAAAAGCCAGGGCTGACTGAGAAACAAAGACTCCAGCATGCATTTCCCACCGCCCCATATTAGACCAGACAGTCAAAGCTTATTGCATTAGCCTCGTATCTGCGTCCTCCTGCCTCTGTCAAATCCTCAGACAAGAGCCCCGAGGGCCAACGAGTATTTCGAGGAGCCAACGATCATGGCAGCTCACTGAAAACAAGCCACAACGCGTCAGAATCAAGCAGCTAGGATAGAATGATGCCCCACATCTTCGGCTTAACTCCAAAGCCAGAATCGTAACACCATTGGCTTATAATAGTGGGACGGACTTTTTCTACTGCTCCGTACTTCCGACGATGCTTCCGGGCCACTCCAGGTCCGACAAAATTGTGGGGGCACTAAAACAGCCCAAGGGCATGTGATCCACTGTGCTTAATCGCTTCCATGAACACCGCCCTTTTGAATCATAACGAGTCATACTTCCTAAAAGAGGAAGCTTTCCGCCCGTATTTATTACCCAACCACAAGAGGGCACCGCCATGAAGGGATTGTTAAATAAAAAACACCAACATCCTACGCCACGAGTTTCATATCGTCCCCTCCATCCACAGCTTCAAACGACGCAAACATGGCAAGCTCCGTCACGGTTGGCGTGATCGGTGCAACCGGCAAAACGGGTCGATCTGTAGTCAAGGGTCTGATCTCTTCACCTACTAATTTCGTATGTCGTCGCATCGCTGGAGCCTAGGAAGTATGTACTGACATGCCGCGTCTCAGGAAATCACATCCTTTACCCGGGAAACTTCGGTAAACAGCCCTGAAAATCAACAACTAAAGGGCCAAGGCGTTCAAATCGTGGGATATGATCTGAGCGCGCCTCAAGACGCCCTGGTGCAAATCTTGCGGAATATTCACGTGCTTATATCCTGCATCACCTGGGAGCATCTAGAAGACCAGCTCGTATGGATTGAGGCTGCGAAGAGGGCTGGCGTAAAGCGCTTTGTGCCTTCTGAATGGGTTGGCCCTGCACCACGAGGCGTCATTGACATAAAGGACAGGGTACGTACTTCTTGCTGATGAACAGACTGCAAAATAGGCTGTTTGACTAAAAATGACATGTAGAAACTCGAGGTTCTCGGTGCAATCCACCGGGCAGGTTTACCATATACTCTAATTGATGTGGGCTGCTATTTTCAGGTATACGTCCCTAAGATTCCATCCGGGAGGACCGATCATGCACACTCTATCTACATTGACCACCGCATTGTTGGAGATGGCAGTCAAAGATTTGGCTTGACCGATCTTGAGGATATTGGTCAATATGTTGCAAGGATTATCGTGGACAGCCGGACCTTGAATCGACACGTGTTTGCGTACACCGAGGTCCTTAGTATGAATGAGATATGGGATACTATGGCTGCCGCGAGTGGCGAAACGCCACCGAGAGACTACGTAAGTCCACTGCCTGATTGCATCTCTTGGAGTACGTTTGAGATGAACCCTGCTGACTGCGTAACTACTAGGTGTCAGAGGCTGAAATCCAGGAGACTATCGAGTCGTGCAGGGAGAAGCTTCGGCAAAGTCCCGAGGGCCCTCATCATCCAACTAACATCATGGACACTGCGAACTTCAACATGGGTCAGTACCGTTTGTCTTGGTGTCTACGAGGAGATAATACTCCAGAGTTTGCGGACTACCTTGGGTGCTTAGATTTTTGGAAGCTCTTCCCAGACTGCCCTAAAGGAAAAAGCCTGGAGGAATTCTACCGACAGGTTATCAGTCGAGACGGTTGAACAAAGTCTAGTTGTCGTAGACAAGGTATTCAATTTATATTGTAAGATTGTATACATTGCCATGACTGTTGATATCAAGGCTTCTCCGCTCTCGTAAACTGTCAGTCCGGGTGTTACAGACGCTGCCTCAGACCTTGTGGACCCTTGGCCCCGTCCGAATTTATTAAGTGGCTACGGTATCCGTCGACGGTTTTCCTACATCGGCCGACAAGGAATAACAATTGGCCACGTAACGGCCACAGCGTTGGAGAGGGTGTTAGGGGGCCTTGAGAACCTGATTGATCTATTTCGCCATAGAATTGGCTGTATCAAAGGTCTGGTGGTGTATACTTGATTATCGCACCCCCATGAAAGGTTGTCAAATGCCCCACTGCTACGTCGATCACTGGTCTGCAATGTGCGGCCTGACCCACTCCTCGGCATCTCGGCGCTCCCGCATAAGTCCGGTTAACTAACCGACATCCCAGAGAAGGTGGTATTCCCCATTCTCGAGTGTATAGAGGTTACCACGTGGTACCTGCCGTGTAGTTAAATTGCTATTAAGCACTGCAGATTTCAGTGGGCTGTTTCAATTAATGCTTCCTTCGCACAACCCCCTGACCCCTCACCTGTGTCCTTGGCAGGAAGTTAGATAAAGGGCCGACATTGACAATCTGCCATGTTCAAGACCGACAGTCGTGCTCTCCACGTGCAGTAGTCCGTTCTGATATTGCAAGTGTGATTAATTCTAACCCCTCCGATTGGCCGATGAATACGGCGACAGCTCAAAAATGCTGAAATTGTGGGTCAATAAACCATCGGCCAACTCTAAGTTTACCCCGGCAGGGGCAGGGGCAGGGGTCGTTGATTGACCGCATTTGCATGGTTCACGATGCACAAAACCGCAGTCAAGAGCTATGATTCAGGGATTGAGGGTTATGAAAATGGCAAACTGAAGCTGGATCAATAACAGCCATGCTTAAAAACAAATCCAAGCACCACAGAAGCTGAAGACGGCCGCCACAATAACCCAATTCATATCCAAATGGTCCTCCACTTTTCCAAACCCCCAATGGAGGGGAGGAAGAAATAAATGCCTATTTCTGAAAGTGCAGTTTAAAGTCATACTCGATGCGTGATACCTTCTGTGAAACAGTCAATTCTCTGGCCTTCTTTCGTCTGGTATGGGCACCGGAGGGATTCTTGCGGCTTACCAATAGGAACTTTCTCATCTGATCATCATCTTTCTGAAGATCTCTGAGGATACCGAAAAATTTGTCCGTCTCAAGGACCGTCCAGGGGTCAGATGTCGCCACCCGGTTCAAGTTCTTCATCGACCTGGGATCAACGTACTTCAGAAACAGATCCCTCCTCACCCGGGCATACGTATCCAGGATTTCTTCTCCAGCTTTCTTAGTGTAGTAGCCTATAAAGCAATCTGCAAGGCCATCGACATCAAGCACGGCCGTCATGCATCCGTATCCTCCCATTGGATTGCAGACATGTGCCGCATCGCCAGCGAGGAGTATGCGGCCGACTTTGAAGCTTTCTGCGCAGCGATTGTGGATGTTGTACAGGTTGGTATGTTCGATGCGATACTGGCCTGGCTCTGGGCTGCCTGGTAGCAGGGCTTTTAGATGCATGGAACGACGCTCGAGGTATTCTTCGTCTGCCAGGCCGACGACGGGATCCCCATACGTGACCCGCCAGAGCCCCCCCTTGCCCCGTCGAGCAATGAGACCCCAGTGATTTGGGTCAACCATGTAGTTTCCCCCATCCCAACCGTACTTGTCGAAGCCATCGTAGAAAACCTGTCGATAGTTAGCCGTTGGTAAGTTCTAAGGGGGGGATCTAGCCTGTACGTTCTGAACTACGAATTTGTAGGGAAGGGTTGTTCCTGGCCAACTTCTACCAAAGAGTGTGCGCCTGATGACGCTGGATGCCCCGTCGCAGCCGACTACAAACTCTGCGTCAATCGTCTCCTCTGTAATATGCCCTTTGTTCGAGACTTCGATATCAACCCAAGCCTTTGTTTCGTCCTGGAACACATTTACTACCTTGTGGTTGAACTTGATGTCAATCAGGCCTGCGCCTTCCGTGAGACAGTGGCGATATATAATCTGGATAATCTCGCCTAGTTGAAGGATGGTCATGCGTTCAGGGTCATCTTCCACGAGGGATAGGTTAATAGAGATTAGCTTTTCGCCGTCTGCCACGCGTCTCCAGCAGATGGATGGAAATTTAGCAATGCTGGCGTCGCGGATATCTTGAAGGATTCCGGCGCGCTGGAAAACCCGTGTAGCTGGCACTCCGTATTGGGTGGCACGCAGGCGGGTATCGAGGTAAGGCCATGCCTCCAAGACAACCGATGGAATGTTGTTTCGAGCAAGGAGTAGCGCTAGAAGCAATCCCGATGGACCGGCGCCGACGATAACCACCTGCCATGATGGTCAGTTGCGTTATATGACGGGAACTGATCCAGGTCATATACACCTTATTGGATTGTGTTGGTACTGCCTCCGTCATTGTTTAATATGTGAAATTGTTGATATCGCAAAATAATAAAATACGAGCAATACGATTGGAATCCAGATTCCTGATTCACTGAGTGATTATTGAGCAAAGTCGAATTCACCAGGAATTGGCATCCAAGTTATAGCACTCGTGTCTGGAACATATTTAATTGCCGTGGAAATTATCCGGCTCATCAATACGCTCAGTGACGGTTTCCTCCCCTCACGAGTGCGGGGAAGTCAGGCAGTGTAAATATCGGCAGTGTAGACCGGAAAGAGGATGCACTGAAGTATTCAACGGTAAATCGTCCGCGAAGAGGCTGAAGACAACAAGGACTGTTGCCGGGCTATCCGGGGAACGGCGTTCGATGTATGTAGGTGGAAGCATTGCACTGGAAGGCCAGGAGATGCCGGTTATCTCGGCGCCGTAAGCAGGTGAAGAAAGAGCTGGTCCTTATTTGGGATTGGGACCCAGTCCTTGGACAATGGCGTTGCCCTATTGAAGAACCCTCCTCCTGGTCTACCTCGGTGACCGACTTCTTTTGCGGTGTATGAGTTCGGTCCCTTTTAGCCACCTCTCTTACTCGAGAACGCGAGTAAGAAGAGTGGAGTAGACACCTGGGAACATGTCGATGAGTGGTCATGCTTCCAGAGGTGAGACCTCTTTTGACGGAGCTTGTTGGTGTTGCAATTACAGGGGAACGACCCAACCGACTCCCGCAAGGCAGTTGCAGGGGCGGGGAGCCCTCGGGAGGCCCTCTAAAGCCGGCATAGTCTACTGCAGTACGGCCGCCATGCGAGACAACCTGCCCTCATGAGTCCTGTCAGATAGCTCGACTTATGCCAGAATGACCTTGATAGAATTGTCCAGTTAAGCCCCCACTGGGGTCTCTCTTGACCCTGAAAAGGGGGTGACATTTTATTTCTAACTGGGATTAGCCCCGTATACGGCTGGCTGGTGCTTTGCTGATATTCATGTGACATCGTTGATCCTGACCTCCAGTACCTACAGAAATACCAGCACACTTGGTACTGGGTCAAGACCAGATCAAAGATTCCCACAAGGCGCTCCCCTTTAACCTACTCTTGGTATGACTCATCCTGACTCACCACGTAACTGGCTCTAAAAAGTCCACGGCTGAAGATTTAACTGGTTCCCCATTAGTTAAATAATAACAAGTTCCTAATTTCATAAACATCATCTCGTTTCCCGCTATCACCAAGTGCGTTCCTCAACCCTCCATTCCAGTTGCAATTGCAATCATGTCTTCATCTGCATCTCCAAATGCAGTCACCCTCACCCAGCGATATCGGCTACAATGCGCAGATGAGGGAGTGATCCAGGGGTTGCCACTACCATTCGAGCTTGGCCCTCTGGACCACATGGTATTCCGCGGCGTCCCGATCGACGTCGTGTTTGTTTACAAGACAACAACCTCAGAGGCATCGCCAGACGATCAACTCATCCCAATCGCCCATCTGCGGCAAGCTATCTGCCGCCTGCTTGACTACTACCCCCATTTGACGGGCCGTTTGCACTTTGACGCCAAAAGCAACACTCCTCAAATCGTGGCTCTCAATACGGGAGCGGAGCTTATCGAGGCACACTGTGACCAAAGGCTAGATGATGTGGCATCTACAACATCGTCTGGCCGAATCCTAATAACGAATCTGCCCGACTCGGGCGCGGCTCTTGTTGCACATTTTGACCCAACAATCGAAGGCGTCAGTCGAGATCCCATATTTACGGTTCAACATACGAGGTTTTCCTGCGGAGGGGTTGCACTTGGTATACGGCTCCATCACATCGTCTGTGATGCTCAGGGCTTCTTCAACCTGACTAGCGACTTGGCCGAAATTTACCGCGTTTTTCGATCCGGCTCGCCCGCGACCCTCTCTCAGCCACCACGCATCCAGTCAATTCTTCGAGGCCCCGACGCTTTGTCAGATGAGCAACGACGCGCTGCACTTGAATATCAGCCCGATGTGTACTTCACCAAAGACGACCAGCGTCTGCTGCAGGAATCGGTAGGCCTGGAGGATTCTGCCCCCGCAGCGGACCATGAAATCGTTGGAAGGGTATTGAGCTTCTCGGCCGATGACCTTGCGGCACTCAAAATGAAGGCGACTGATCCCTCTGGCAAAGGCTGGGTGTCTACTACCGAATCTCTCTCAGCCTACCTTTGCCAGCGTGTCTACCAGGCGAGACTTGAGGTTCATCGATCCCAGGCCAAGGCCGCTAACTCTGCTGGCCCGGAACTGCTTCCTGGGTTCTGGATCTCTATTGACATGCGGGCTCCCGATCGCCTGAACCAGCATCCTCGATACTTTCCCAACTGCATCTACGCGCCTTATACCAACACATTGAACCCCTCCATCATCGACGCCCCGCTCCACGAAATCGCCAAATCAGTCCACAACTTGATTCGTGCTGTTGATACCGAACGCATGAAGAAAACCACCGAGTGGGTGGAAGCTCAACCGGACAAGGGTGCCATCAGAGTAGGCTTTGCTTTTGGGAAAGGCAGCTTTACCGTGAGCCAATGGTGCAAAATGAACATGTATGAGGGCAAACACTTTGAGACTACTGGAAACGGGCAGCCTGTTCTACCCGCTCTTGTTTCTCCTGCCTTTACAAAGATATCTCTAGTTGATGGGTTGGCTATGCTTTTGGCCAGTGAGCCATCTACGGAACAGCCCGCAGTGAATGTCAATCTCTCGATCATCAAGCCTGTGTGGGACATTCTTGACAAAGACGAAGAGTTCCGACAGTATTATGCCTAATTGTATAGAGAAATAACTTTGTAGCTACTATAGCTGGAAAACGGATGAAGGGATAATACAGCACATCATTGTCGTTTTCGATATTTATGTGTGCTTGAAAATCTGTTTCTTTGACAGTGATGCCGTAAATATTTGACCGCCAACGGACTCGGAAAGCCACCTGGAAGCCAGATTTCTGCTGCGAAAGCTACGCGGAAACTTTCCTGATCAATCTTCGCCTAACAAGCACCCCTGCTCAGTGGGGACGGAGCTACAGTAGAGAAGATTTGACTGGGCTAGTTGCGGCTTGACATGGTCTGTGGCAAGTTGTGGGTCAAATGTTGGCCTCCTCGCTGTCGGGAGTTTCTTCCAACTTGGTCCTCAATCTTCTTAAGTACAGTACCTCAGTTTCTAAGTGCGCTCTGGGTAGGGCGGATTTCGGAGACACGCTAGGTCTTGGCAGTTGGGGGGCATCCAGCAGATCGGAATATTGGACTTCGAGAATATCTTTAGCATGGTTATGCTGCATGGAATCTCTGGCCAAGATTGGAAGCACGAGCCGGGACAGTTGAAGTAGATATGTTCCCTTCTCTTCTTATACCCTTACATAAGTAGCCAACACATCATAAAAGCTCATGTTCGCTATACATGGCCATGTATCCGTAAAACGGGAAGCTTATCAAAAATAGCTGCTATGACTCTTGTAAGACATGGATGGTTTTGCACGTCTACTGGCTACCGAACCCGTTCTGTCTTAGGACATCATTGTATCTTCTTTAACCTTTCAAGATGATATTTTCTTGTCACAGGCAGAGAGAGATTAGCTACGACACCAAAGAAGACAGATTTTACGCATCGACAACATCACTTTATCTTCTTATAAACGGTAAATATCCACTTCCTTGGATCGATAAATCGACAACTGATAATTCAAATCCGGTGCCCCAACCGTTAGCGCAAAGCTCGGCTACTCTTTGACGAGTTCGGGCTTCCGAATGTGCGGCTGAGCCCCTATCTCTCGAAGGTGAGCGCGCAATGATCCCTCATCCTTGCCGTCCATAATGTACTCGGCTGAGGAGTCACTGTACTCTGGAATGGACCTGTAATACACGTTCTTTCCACTGCACTCAGCTGCCTGTGCTGTTCTAGTGTCATCGTTTAAGAAAGTCTCGAATGCTCCAACTATAGTGTCTGCTGGTGTCACTCGATCAGGGGGGCATGATTTGGCCCAGCCAGTCATTCCGGTAAGAACAAGACCTATTTATGGTAAGAGACGGGAACAGGGGGAGACTGGAAATATCCCAACACTCACCAGGACAGAGACAGTTGACCGTAATGTCCTCTTTCTTCGCACGGAGCATCCTTCCGAGAGAATACGTAAGACCAACAACCTAGACACGGTCAATAACTTGTCTACTTCTAGTTACAAGCCAAAGTCAACACAGATTAATGTTGAATACTTACACCATGCTTTGCTGCTGTGTACAGTGGGACAATGTCGCCAGAGTAGATACCACACATGCTAGATGTGAATATGATTTTACGCTTGATACCTGGCTGTTTTCGAAAGTAGTGCAGAGCCAGATAGGCTCCATATGCTGCAGCCACCAGGTCAACGTCGATGACGGTAGTGCTCGGTGCCATCGGCGCCCCATCCTCTCTTTCTGGCGCCTGAGCGTAGAAGTCCACTCTGTCGCCGATTCCCTGAGAAATTATGTCAGCAGATACAGACGCGCCGATTCCGAAAGACTTGCCGCATTGCTAAACAAAACATCAAGCCTGCCCCATGTTTCCCATGTCTTGATAAAAGCCTGCGCAAGCTCGTCGTAGACTGCCACATTCGCCTGGGAGAACATCACCTTGGACCCAAATCTCTGCGATAAGTCGTCTTCATGTCCATTACTCCAATCAACCACCATTACGTTCCAACCCAAACCCACAAGCCTTTCCACGACAGCTAAGCCCATCCCGGAAGCACCCCCTGTGACAATGCATACCGCGGAGGCAGACCGATCAGCTTCGCGGATAGTCATAATGAGGAAAGCCAAAGGTTTAGGCTTGATTCGTTTCTTTTTTGCAGCTGGCTTCTAGTAAGTATGAGGTGGTCGTTTAGAAGGTAATAACGGAACCGAGGCTTTTACAATACTCCAATTTTGCTTCCCTGACGATCAAGGGTAGTTTCGTAGCGATTCTAAGTGTGAATAGATTGGTTGTTCAGGCTTGCAGATGGAAAAGGTGTTCTGTAATCAGCGAAGCGCTGTCCTTAGCGAGAAAGAGAGCAACATAGATAGCCTACAGATGGCTGCTTCTCAGGATGTAAATACCGGATGTAACCAGGCTGATGGATGAGAAGTTAAGATGCAATGCCGGGTTCCGAGGACAGCGGCTCTCTGTCGGCATCGCCACGGTCCGAGGACTTTCGGTTTCTCCAGCTAGCTATAGCCGACACCGCGTCAAATTCTTGGCCTGGATAAAGACGGGCTGGCCTTGGATTCAACACGGGGCTCAATCGATTCGGGTATTAGAAAGACGACCTAAATAATGTAGTTCACGGAATTCATCGGCTAGCTAGTTGATTTTAGGTTGTCGAGCCACCATCGCGACAACCAAGATTCTACCTTACGGTTAGTGACAATGTAGCCTCGAAAGTCCTAAATTTGCATCGCCGGTAGCCGTGAGATTGAAACCTATCAAAAAAGTTGTCGGAGCTGTCGAAGGAGTTGCATCCAAACTGGCCGTCAGCTAGCCCCCGGGGATACCTGGCTATTATTGCGCCACGGATTAAATGGCCATCCTCAGGAATAAAAGCGCCTGACCAGAGGGAACCAACAATGAGAGGCCCGAGTCTGAGGGCCATTGGTTCAAACAGTTGCGTCACGGCGTCTCCAAAGGGAATCTGACTAAGGATGACAGAACTACATACAGGGAGAGGCCTGGATTTACAAGTCCCTCCTCCAACCGTGTTGGCATCGTTTTATGATGCTATTGATGTATTCGAGAATGTGGTTCTTTGTTATTGTGGTAGCTCACCTGGAGCAGGATAGCTAGCTAGTACAAGTCCCTCATCTCCAACGCGAAAGAGTAGGTCACGTCCCATCCACCTAGAATCAAGGCTGGACATCCTCATCCTTTGAAGCAACCTTGGTCCTTTCGGTGAAAGACAGGTTGAGCGGTGCCAATCCAAAAGTAAAGTGATCAATGCATCGAGACAAGAAATTGGTCACATCTTCTCCAGGTGCCAGTGCAATATCAAACCTTGTAATCAAGTGGGCCGTCAACAGTCGGATTTCCATGTAAGCCAGGTTCTTGCCGATGCAGCTGTACGGGCCTACGGTAAACGGGCTGAATGCGTCCTTCTTTTTGATGAGCTCCGGGCGAGAGAAAAACCTCTCGGGGATGAATTGGTTGGCTTGCGCAAAGTAGGACTCCTCTATGCATTCAAAGTCAGGACTTGGTCAGCCTCATGAGTTACGGACCTTGATGTCCGGAAGGGACTAGGAACTTGGGAAGAATCAAACTAATTGTGAACAGAAGTCCACTGTGACATGGATAGTGGTAGAGAAGTCAGATTAAAAAAATGACATACCGCGACCAATGGAGTACAGGTGTGCTTGAATGACGGTGTTGCCCGGTATCCATTCACTGCCAATTTGGACGCCTTCAGGGGGCGTCTTACGGTATACACCGCTTGGCACAGGCGGGTGAAGTCTGAGAGCCTCGTTGATGCAGCCGTTCAGAAGAGGAGCGGACACAATCTTTCGATGTTCGATGACGGTGCTGTCACCTAGGTGAGCTGCCAGTTCTTCCCTGAGACGCGCAAGGAGGCCTGGCTCGCAGACGAGGTGATAGAAAAGAAAGGTCAACGTGGCTGCTGTTGTGTCGCTTCCAGCGACAATGATGAGTTTGCTGTCGAGATGCAGCGCTGGCAGGGCATCACTTCGTGACTCGGGATCCTTGCTCAGGTAATCCTCAATGAGGTAGTGCGTAATGTCAGGGTCTTGCTGCTTCCCCTGCACCGACATTCTCTGCTCAATCTGTGAGGAGCAGAAGTCGAGGAACGAGTTATAGGATCTCTTGAGGCCGGGAACAGCCCATAATAGGCGGCTGACCCAAGGGGGTAGCGCAATGCCCGCGCCATCTTGGGTCTCATTCAATAGCTTAATGGCCCAGTGCTGTGTGGCAGAGTCGAGCATGCCAAACGGTCGGCCAAAGGCCAGGTCGCCCATGACGTCGAAGCTCCAGAGGTTGAACCACTTTGCTATATCTACGGGCTTGCCTAGATGATACGCAAGCCTGTTATCCACGGGTACCCCTTTTAAGCGCGATCCTAGGGGCCACTTACCAGAGAAAGATGCTATCTTATCCATCAGGCTGTCGTTGTACTTCTCGACTCGGCGTTCGTAGCCTCGAAGGGCCTTGTCGCTAAAGGCCGGGCTCCAGACGCGTCTTCGACTATCGTGGACTTGACGCGACCGCGTCGAATGCAAAGAGACCGCCGGGTGCTCTACCGCGTACCACGGCGCCTTTACACACTTGGATTGTCGTTCAAATGCGACACGGACAACATCAGCGTCAGAGACTGAGAGGTCGTTGGGTCCGGTGCGGATGAACTTGCCCTCCATCTGATGAAGATGGTATAGCTTCGAATACATGTCCATCTTCTTTGCCACCCTGAAAGTGAGGTCAAACGCCGTGAGCTTGGCGAGGGGAGGTCCGGGGAATTTGTTCAATGGATTTAAGAACATCCGATACCCAATCAGACTGGTATACAGACCAAACAGAAAAGCCACCATGAGCTTCGAAGTCGATAGCAAGGCTTGGACATAGCTTGTGCCGACAAAAACATGGCGGAGGGTGATGGTGCTGACGATAACCACGACCAGCAAGGCTTGGAGATTCCGCTGGGGATAAAGGTGGTGCTCCCCTCTGTGGAAGTGCAACACGTAGGCTGCCACACCGGCGACGGTGCTGAGAGGCAAGGAAGTTGGAGGAAGATCCATGGCTTCTTTTCGGCAAATCTGGATGAAGCTGCAAGCGACAAATGACGGGCGGGGGCCATCGATATAGATGATCTCGTTAGCGTTCCCAAGGATCAACAATTCGCCCGCGTATGTTGGATGGGGTCCGCCGTGTTTTCCCACAAGATTACTTAGACCGCGGCTATGATAGGCCAAGACTGGCCGATCACCGCCCAGCCCGAGGGTTATCCTGTTTTGGAACAACGCCGAGCTCAACGGGTAGGTGATGCTGTAAGGAGTCACCGTAAAGCCACGTCCGGGGGGCCAAGGTCCAACAAGACCCCCGCGCGCTCCGAGGATGAGGCTATTGAGCGGCATCTGTCACAGAAAGCATCAGACTGTGGCTGTTACACCGTGTATTTTCCACTTCCATCCCGCTTCAGTCTCGGACCAGAGCGGCAGCTAACGGTACTTTCATACGGCAAGCTATTGCATCAGCCTCTCTATTAAACTCTACAACTTGAGCCTTCAGCTGTGGCAGCTGCAGAACAATCTGTTGCAGCTTCAACCTCCCTTCATATCAGAAAATGGACACAGTGGACGTGTTCGACGCTGAATTCGCCCACGCGGTTCAAGGCCTGCTCCCCGCCTTCGCCGAGGCCCCCAAGTTTGAAATACACGATATCCAGGGCCGGCGCGAAGCCGCCGAGGCTGCCGTTGCAGCTTCTATCCTCAAAATTCCTGTGCTGGCCGACGACGTGGAAATCCAAGTTCACCAGTGCCAATCCTTTGACGGGACCGCGGTTGACATCTACCATTTTCAGGCTCCCGTCACAAGTCGGAAAGCTGGGCCTGCAGTTGTTCACTTCCACGGCGGAGGCTTCTACGCAGGGAGTGTCTCTTCAGCCAAGGCTGGCATCTCACAAATGGTGTCTGCGACTGGTGTCCAAGTCTTTTCTGTCGACTACCGCCTCGTTCCTGAGCATCCGCACCCAGCACCTTTGGAGGATTGTTATGCCGGATTGCGTTTTGTCCAGGAACGTGCGTCCTGGTTCAACATCGATCCAGCTCGTATTGCCGTCATGGGCGAAAGCGCTGGAGGGGGTCTTGCCGCTGGGGTTGCCCTCCTAACCCGGGACAGGGGCTGCAGTCCCAAGCTGGCAAAGCAGATCCTGGTTTACCCAATGTTGGACGATAGAACTTGCGAAATCCAAAAGGAAAACGACAAATATCTGCTCTGGAAGACTGCAGACAACATTACAGCTTGGGCAGCATTGTTGGGAGACTCGTATGGGACGAGCGAAGTGTCACCGTACGCCGCTCCGGGGCGAATGGACAACCTCGATGACCTCCCTGCGACGTATATCGATGTGGGTGGGGCGGACCTTTTCTTAGGTGAGAACATTGCCTATGTGACGCGACTCCTGAAGTCGAACGTTACTACAGAGTTCCATCTCTATCCTGGCTTGCCGCATGGTTTTGAGATACTCGCGCCCGAGATCTCGGCAACCTCTCGGGCGGTAGAAAACAGGAAGAGGGCTATGAATTCCATCTGAAGTAGCTCAGTTATCAGCATGGACAAAAATGTTCCGTTAATGTTATAGATTAACTTTTAATACATATCTTGCTAGATAGAACGAGAACACACCCTTTACAGCTGGTGCTGTCTTTAATAGACATTGTTGAGAGGCTTTTTTGGGGGCTTTTTCTATGTCGTGGCCATTCATATCCTAAACAAACTATATCCTAGCTAAATACACAGGAAGCATGCCATCTCGTCTATTATTACGAGGACCTCTTTGAAGTATATTTATTTATAGAAATTGCTTGAAGATACTCTTGTTGGCGAAAGAACTTGGTAACAATCAGGCATATTCGACCAACTGGAATACAGAATTGTGGCAAATAGTAGGCATAGGATCCGACTGACCAGGTAGTGGCCACCAGGGCTGAAGAGTTTTCCCGACCTCGGAGTTAGTTCAATAGCCGAGGAGGCCAGTTCCATCAAGATTCTCTGAGCTACAGTCAAACCGTGATGTTATGAACCGAGGTAGGGGTTCGGGTATTTGCAGTATCAGTATCAGTGGTCTGACGTCCACATGTGAGGACGTATAATAAGTTCGGGGAATACATCGAGAACTGGCTTCGCACCTGTCCTTGAGTGAATCATTTTTAATCCTGGGCTGATACATTTCACGCAGGTGTAGGATCTGCTATGCCCCAATCCGTGTCGCCTTCGAATTCTCCCAAAATGGAAAACCCTACTGTCGACAGCAGCTCTCATGATCAATCGTTGACGTTTGACCCAGTCAAGCTCAAGGCCAAGTATCTTGAGGAGCGTGAGAAGCGTTTAAAGGCAAACCCATATGGATCAGAGCAGTACCGCCCAATCGAGGGATCCCTGTCCCAGTACCTGAGAGACCCCTGGTTTGGGCAGGACGAGCCTCGCGAGCCACTTCACCTGCGGTGTGAGGTTCTCATCATCGGCGGCGGCTACGGAGGGCAGCTTATGGCGCAAAGACTACTAGCTCAGGGCATCCAGGACTTCAGGATTGTCGAGAAGGGGGCAGACTTTGGAGGAGCTTGGTGAGTGGCCCTCGCGGCCCAGAGAGATACCTTGACTGACTCCATCCTCATATAGGTACTGGAACCGCTATCCTGGGGTGCAGTGCGATGTCGAGTCATATGTGTACATGCCCATGTTGGACACGATAGGCTACGTGCCTACAGAGAAGTATGCCCGCGGGCCCGAACTCTTGCAGCACGCTCGCAATCTCGGGAAAGCCCTCGGTCTCTACGAAAAGGCTGTATTCAAGACTGAGGTGTTGAAGCTACAGTGGAATGACAAGAAGGCTGTGTGGTCAGTCGTTACAGACCGCCAAGATGATATCCAGGCACGGTTCGTCATTGGCGTCACAGGTTCGCTCCACCGGCCAAAACTGCCTGGATTTCCGGGCATCGACAAGTTCAAAGGACATAGCTTCCACGCAAGCCGCTGGGACTACGAATACACCGGCGGCAATTCCAACGGGGATCTTGTCAATCTTGCTCAGAAAAGGGTTGGTATCATTGGTACTGGTGCAACTGCGGTTCAAATAGTCCCCCACCTGGGGAGATGGGCCAAGGAGGTCTTTGTGTTCCAAAGGACGCCGGCCTCAGTGGACGTGCGGAACAACCGGCCCACCGACCTGGAGTGGGCAAAGACCCTCAAAGGCATGTGGCAGCAAGCGCGGATGGATAATTTCAACACCATCGTCCTCGGTGGCCATCAGGAAGAGGACCTGGTCAACGATGGCTGGACCGACATCGTTCGGAAGCTGTACGCCTCGAGGAGCAGGGGCGGAAGCGAGGGTGAAGGAGAAACAATGGCAGAAAAAAGGCAACTCCTCGACTTCCACAAGATGGAGGAAATCCGCCAAAGAGTCGACGCCCTCCTCGAAGATCCAGAGACAGCCGAAAAGCTCAAGCCCTACTACAACCAGTTTTGCAAGCGCCCCTGCTTCCACGACGAGTACCTCCTCGCCTTCAACAGGCCCAACGTCAAGCTCGTTGACACACAAGGGAAAGGGGTAGAGAGACTGACAGAGAAGGGAGTCATTGCCAACGGAGAAGAGTTCGAAGTCGACTGCCTGATTTTCGCCACGGGTTATGAGCGAGCAACAGCTTGGACGCATCGGTCTGGTATGGAAGTATTTGGCCGAGATGGGCGTTCACTATCCGAAAAATGGGAAGATGGAGCCAGCAGCCTCCACGGCTGGACCACGCGTTCATTCCCCAATTTCTTTCTCATCACGACTGTTCAAGCCGCTCCTACGGTCAACTTTCTACACATGACAGCTGAACAGGCGACACATTTGGCTTATGTGATTGCTGAATGCAAGAAACGACATGTACGAACGGTCGAGCCTACCCAAGAAGCTGAGGATAATTGGGTCCAGGAAATCATCGACTCCAACGAGGGTTACAGAGCCTTCCATCAGGAGTGCACGCCCGGCTATTATAACAACGAGGGGCAGTTGACTCTGAAGGCGGCCAAGAACCATTGGCATGGCGGCGGGGCTCTCAATTTCATGCATATATTGCGAGAATGGCGTGAAAAGAACGAATTCGAGGGCTTGGAGGTCATTCCATTCACTGATTAAACCTTTGGTATTGACGGTGTGTACAGTGGAGAAAATAGCATAAGTAGATGTCACTAAGTGGTGAGCTGGACTAAGTAGAATGAAATATTTTGGTTCCCTTGCACTTTGAAACAACACTCCCATTCCGATGCCGTACCAGTTCTGTGTTTTGCACTCATAGAGCCATATTGGCGTGAATGATGCCATGCCCAAGGCCCCATTTCACCTGAGGGAATACATTTGCATAAAATTGGCAGGGAACAGAGAAGCTCCTCCGAAACTCCATGCCATCCATCGCACACGGAATCCTCGTTAAGGCATATTTAGGCTCCGAGGACCGAGGACTGCTGGCTCGGAACAGACTTCCGAGGCAGACTCCTCCTCGGCTTAGCCTATTCAGGCTCCTTGGCTGGCCAGTGCCCGTATGAGATTCATTTCAAGGAGTGGAATAAGATCGCGTTATCAGGAGCTGCAGCAGCTAGCACAGCACGAGCATTCCAGAAATCGGCTTTCGTATTTGTTCTCCCACTCAGAAGAGCCTCTGTTGCCCACATGTCATGACCTTATCGCCGGAAGCCATCAAGGAACTGCTCGCTGCTCCCGCCGAGGATGCGCCACCAAGTGTTACGCCAAACTTTGAACACCCAGAGAATCGAAACGGCCTCGCACGAGGGGTGATTACGTCTTGCCTTATCATATCGACCCTGAGTCTGGCCATTCGAGGTTACTCCAGATTACGCCTGGAAAGAAATTTTGGTCTTGAAGAAGGTACCCCACCCGGCAGCCCCTTTCCATGAATTCGCCTTCTCTTGGCCCTAGACTGACCGCGTCGCTCAAATTCTATTCCAGTTCTTATTATACTCTCATATGTTCGTAGTCCTCATCTTACTGTCTCGATCCATTGCCCCTTCATTGCCATCAAAACGCAGCCTACTCATCACCTTAAAGGGAGCCTACTGCGGCGGGGCGTATTCCGCTTATGCTCTTATTCGAAGCCCAGGATATTTTGTTCACACTTGGGAGCTACGCAACGATGATGTGGTTAGGCAATTTTTCGTAAGTCTACTTGACCCAGTGCCCCCACAAAGAATAAAAAGAAAGCAACACTATAACTCAAATTGGCACTGTACAGCTGGTTCTTGTCTACAGTTGCTGCTACTCAGTCGTCCTAGCCCTTGTCAAGACGGCCATTCTCGCGGACTGGTGCCGATTGTTGGTTCCTGCTCAAAGGTCGAAAAGCGTTTTCTGGCAGTGTAGCATCTGCCTCATGGTTATCCAGGCAATATGGTCAATCGCTTGCCTTGTCCTTCTCAATCTGCAGTGTCAACCCCACGAAGCCATCTGGAATTTTTATCTCCCCAGGAAGTGCTACGATATGCCCAAGGTCATGCTGTTCTTAACCAGCATCCAGCTCGTCACTGATGTGGCCATGGTAGTGTTGCCCCAAGGAGTGGTCTGGGGGCTGCATTTGACCCTTAGGCAGAGACTGGGGGTGTCGATTGTTTTCGGAGCCGGTATATTGTGAGTTGGCATTTCTTCCAGGCCATGGTTCAGAAGCTGATACGTCTCAGGGCTGTCATTTCAGCGTGTTTCCGGCTCGCCAACACGGTTGTCTACCAGGGAAGTGGTGATGCCATCTACCACCATGCATCCCTGCTGCTGTGGGCTTCTGTTGAAATGACGTGTGGATTCTTTATCTTTAGCGTGCCAAGCATTCCTAGAATTCTCAAAGAGAATGGGCTGGGAAAAAAACTACGGAGTCTTGCTGGGCGACGCAGTAAACATACAGGTAACGGCACTACGTCTTACCCGCAGGGCACCTATCATGAGTCACGACGACGTGGTGGCTCAGACGCTTTTTTGGACTTTCACAGAAACAGAGACGGTTGGAGGCCGTTCCCCCGCCAGGACACCTCAGAGTCGCAGGAACGGTTGCAGACAGATATGAAGAGGGACAAAGACAGTCTGCAAGTGATACATATGACAAGTATATCGATCAGCACGGAGGCTGGGCCTGCCCAAGAAGCTGCTGGGGTCGTTACACCGTGGCGTAAAGAGGCAAACAAAAACAATATCAATATCAATCAAAACTTGATGTAACAGTTTTAATCATTTCACTTGATATTCAAAGAAGGATCATTGTTTTGCGCATAACAAGTAGTAAAGAGTAATGTGAGCCATGAATCATATCAGACAAACCAGATCAGTAAGGCAAGTTACCAAATTGTTCAAGATCTAATCAAGTCAGAGTACACAATAGTCGCAACTATCAAGACACCCCCGCCAGGTTCGACTAAAATGACTATTTGGTTGGACTGAAAGGTATTGACATGATTTCGGTGATCCAGCTCTCGAAGCCTTGGAACTCTGTAAGACTAAATCTAGTTTGGATAGATGGATGTTCTTTGAAGTGACGACTTATAATTCACAACTTCCCATTCAATCCTTCTTTCTCCACTTGCAGCCTCGCCCTCTCGCGCAAGACCCTTCTATCGAGCTTTCCAGATGCGTTCCTTGGAAGTACATCAGTGAAAACAATGCCTCCGGTGAGCCGTTTCATGGGAGCAACCCTTTTGTTCAGAAACCGATGGATATCTGCATGCGATGGCCTTTCACAGTTCTTGAGTACAATATAGGCCCGTGGATACTCCTCGTGATTTCTATTTCAGGAAGGCAGGTGAGCTTGTCGAACGTAGACGATGTGAAACAATTCAGATGGTTCACACTTACATCGAAACACCAACTACGGCAACATCGGCAACGGCAGGGTGTTCGGACAGTTGCGCTTCGATCTCTGCGGGTGCAACCTGGTACCCCTTCACCTTGATGAGCTCCTAGTGGCAACGGTGGGGTTAATTTTGTGCGTCAACACAATAATTGGTCTTCTCGTTTGTCTCACCTTTTGCGGTCAACAATATAGAACTTCCTGTTCTCATCCACATACGCGATATCACCTGTTTTCAGCCACCCTTCATGGCTCAAAACCTCTCTCGTTTCCACCGGTTTGTTCCAATAACCCTTCATCACATTTGGGCCTCTGACCCAGAGCTCGCCTCTTTGGTTGATTTCCAGCTCCGTGATGCAGTCATCGGCCATAATTTTGGCCTCACAGTTCGGATTCAGCTCGCCCACAGAAGCATTAGTGGATGTTTCTTCAGGAGCCCAACTGAGTATGGAAGATGTCACTCTGATTCAACGGCGGTCAGCTTTACGTCAGCGCAACAAAGAACAGACTCACTCAGTCATTCCCCAGCCCTGTTTCACGTTGACCTTGCCAGGCTGGCATAAACGCTCAACCTCCTCGCACATGGCCCTGCTGAGGGGTGCACCGCCAGAAAGAACAGACTCCAGGCTACTTAGGTCAAACCTCCTGACCTCTGGTGTTTTCGCCATGGCGACTGCTATCACAGGTGCCAGGACCAAGTGTGTGACTCGGTAACGCTGGATGTGCTTCAACATCTTGATCAGGTCGAACCTTGGCATGATGTAGACTGGGACTTGGTGCAACAATGCTCCAGCAATGTACATTGTCTGTGCCATTGCGTGATACATGGGAAGAAAACATAGATACCGAGCCCGCTTCCGTTTCTCCTCAATGTTTCTGTCGAGTGATTGAGTGTGATCCCACTGAAGGATGTTGGCGATATAGTTCCGGTGTGTTATCATGACCCCTTTTGGCGCCCCAGTTGTACCACTTGAGTAGTTGAGAGCCAGGACAGTGTTTTGTGCAGCTTCGCGTGTACATATGGTGTCCCAGAAAAATTGACTCCCATCATCCTCAGATGCGATCAGATGTCGCCAGTGGCGAACCCCTTGCCCTACAAGTGCGGGAGAGTTTAAAACGTTGCTGTCAAAGGCAAATACACGATCCGTAGACATCCCGATCTGATGGGCAGCCTCAAGGCCTGTATCTAGACAGTCGCTCGCACAAAGCAGGTAGGCTGAACCGCTGTTCCGCAATTGATAGGCCAACTCCCTTGCCACATATCTCGGGTTGGCTCCAGTGAAGACACATCCCGCCATGATTGTACCCATGAATACAACAGGGAAGAACAAGTCATTGCCTGCAAATAGCAGGATCCGATCGCCCTTTTTAACCCCGAGTCTCGTGAGGCCGAGTGCAAATCGCTGGGACCATAGTCGAAGGCTGTGGGTCGTCAGATACTGTCCATCGGGGTCGTCCGCAGCCAAGAAACAGCGGTGCGTCTTGGAAAGCGGATGATGAGGGGATGTGAAAACAAAAGATGGAAAGTCGATATTGGGAATGGGTGTTGCCCACCGAGAAGTAAAAGGCATCTTGACCTTGGAGGTTGATGGTGACAAAGTACAAGGCGATGCAACCTCAACAGGATCTACTGCGGGTACGGTAGATATAGACTCTCACAAACCAAAGCACCTAGGCATCGGCACACAATGCGGGGTTTTCGGTTCCTCGGTTCCATCTGTTGCTACGGCTAGCAGATCTTCATCATCAGACGCACTGCTGTATTTCCGTCCATCCACAAACGGCTGGACCGAGGTGACAGCTAAGTCTCACTCACCAAATTATCCCGAGGCATCTCCCACATATAAATCAGGCCAAGGGCCTGTCATCGCTCAGGTAAACCAACCTGTCAAGATCTGCAATCTTTCCTGTCTGCAAACATACTCATTATCTTAATTATCTTCAACCATGGCACCGTCTCGTAATCAGCTTACCATGGTTCGTGACAACTTCTTACGGGCTGCCAATGAGTTCACGGCAGAATCGATGCTGGCACTTTGCACCCCAACGTGTATCTACACGGTCGCCCCGTCCTCCCTAGGTGTGGCACCCCGTGACCTGGCGGGCTACTCCGAGTTCATGCAGCAAATCTCAAAAGTCCTTCACAACTTCAGTATGACTCTGATTGAGTCTTTGGTGGATACAGAAAGCAGCAAGATCCTTCTGAGAGCCAAAAGCTCGGCCGATACGGCTATTGGCCCATACGCCAATGAATACTGCTTTATTTTGGCCGTCGACGAAGATGGTGAGCGTATCAAAAGCATTGTCGAGTTCGCAGATAGTGGATATTCCGAGAAGTTCTTTGACAAGCTCAAGGGATGAGAGGCCTTCCTCGTCTGGTGTTTATTGGCTTCACGATGGCATGTGTTGGGAAGCCCTGTCTTTCGGCTGCGTTTGGCAAATGTTGTTCCAAGATAGAATCAAGCAATGGCAGACTTGAACACGAATAAATGCGCTGAGTACGTCAAAGAGCATTCCAAGTAGCCGAAAAATGACTTATTGAACTTCCAAGTTGTGCGCCCATGTTCGTGTTTGTGATAAGAGGTACGGGAACCTCCGGGACGATCACACAGGTCAAATTCGGTATGGCCTAAGCCGCCGAGCACAATCAATATCTCGAGCATGTCTCTTGAATCTAATTGATCTATACATGCCATTGCACACTCATCAGTTCGACCACAGCCTAAATATAATCTTCATGCGTGCTCGGGTGAAAGTATTTCGATATCTCGGTCTCTCATCAACGTCATCGCAGTGCTCATTGGACCTATCAACACACATTTGCACAAGACTCCAAGGACAGCCCGAGTAGTGAGCTTCTCAGTGTTTGGACTCCCCACAGTTGACACGTTTTTCATCGCAAGGGCCCAGACGACGTAGGCAATAGCACTGATAATGAAATCATACTGGATGAACCAAAGCGCTCCCTCGGCTACGTCATCCACCACAACACTCGAGAATGGACTCGCAGGTAGAAGTACCTTCCGAGGAGCAAGCTGGCCCCTGAGTGTCGGAGGAAAGATACCCGGCAGAAACAAAGATGCCAAAGTGATGGCCAAGAAGACAAGGTGCATCGAAACACTGACAGTAAGAGAAAACCGGTATAGCTTGCCCTGTAGACGCAACTGCCCTCTCGGTGTTTGGGACTGGTGGGTGCTTGGAGTCCGGAGAAGACAGTTCCAAAGGGCACTAAATAAAGCAACCCAGAGAGGGAAAAACTGCCAGACGATGACGGCCCATACTTTATTCTTGAAAGAAAGCAGGGATGGATAAGGCAGAGCCATGAGCAGAGTGGGCAGAATGTATCCAAAGAACAGCCCGATTGGGTAACTCCTGAGGGTGCCGTCATCGATGAATAAATCAGTAGGGCGGACTTGGGCCGTTGATTTTGCCAGAGGTGAAGTGCGGAGATAGACAAGAAGATAAACGGGACAAACAAAAGCTCCACCGAGAGCCTGAACCAGCATCCCAAAGATGGTTGTGCTACATCAAGGTCAGCGAGCTGATCAACAAATATAGGTGTAGGCTTCGATAACCGGCGCGCGAGCCCTTAAGGAGTCAGAATAAAACTCACTGGCTGATCAATCGGCCTTGATTTCCTTTCCGGGAGCCCTCCATGAGGGCTACAGACCAGGCCGCGAGTGCCTGCCCCGCGAATAGAAAGCTAATCAAGCTCGCAGTAAGATTTTGCCCGTCGACAAGAGGCCAGAAAATAACAAGAAGAGAATCCAATAGTTGGTCGAGGGGCCTCCAGCCAGTGAAGGACTCGGGAAAGGTGAGCTGGGGAGCCGTGGCGGGTGTAGGCAGCAACTTGTTACGACTAAGGTGATCCACCTGGGAAAAGAAACCGTTGTTGTGGCCGAAGACATGCAAAGCGTAGCCGGCGGCCAGGGTGAGAAGAGCCAAAGCTAGGCCCGGTGCTCGAAGAGACGACATAATGATCAACCTGCCGCACACACTCCTTCAACCACTAGGGAACTAGTATATCTATATAACTTCTGACCGTCCAAGCTATCGACAGTCTCAGCATGGCGAAAAAGAGACTCGAGCTGCATTGACCGGTTGTGCTGACTTCCGAGGAGTTTCCCAATTGTAAATCCCGGCGGCTGAGGCTACCTTACCGAGGTATCGGGCGACGGAGTCTAGAAAGACCCCGAAATTTGGTAGGTAGGTTCCAAGATCTTCATCTCGGCCGCTCGGTAAATCACAAAAGCCCGAGAAAAGGGAATTCATGGGAGCAGGATGCCTTCTTCCTTGTGTCTGCCTTAACACATGGTCACCTGCCGACGAGCATTCCTATTCCGAAATGCCGCTCCTTTGCTGCAGGTAAAGAGGCGAGCCATAAACAGTCTTTACACGTCACCAGCATCTCAACAGCCTAATGCTACATAACACCGAACCTTGTTAAAATTTTGAATGCAAGAGATAGCCATGGCTAGCTAAGGTGAGTTTTACACCTAGAAAAGTAAGTATTAGACGTGCAAGCTCCTGTTTATAAATCTAATTATTTAACAGACTCCTTTATACTTGACTCTTTTATTTTGGTAACGAAAACTAAAATACCAACCACAGTGTCAATGATATTAGTTTATATTGCTATATGCCTACCTAACAAAGATCCCTGACCAAGTAGGTACTCAGAGTAGCCACCCTTGTCATTAGCTACTCGCCAAACGATGCGAGGTTTTGCATTAGATTTTCAACATATTGCGGCCACTCTCCCTGAACCGTCTCCTGAAATCCTTGACTCATGGTATTTTGCTCTCCCACGTCAAACCAGCCCTCGTTACTACCCAAAGAAGCGGGACCAATCGTGTTGAAGAGCTGGCTCGGTTGAAGAAGATCAAGGAGATCGCCAATATTGACGGCGGGTGGCTCCTGATATAGTGCCGTATGAGGTTGCTGGTGAGGTTGAGCCTCTGTGGGTATGAGTGAATAAAGGCTCGTATCGATATCACCCACCCTATCTTTCTCTCCTTCTGCTGGTTCCAAGCCATTGGACGGCGATGATAATAGACGCGTAGAATGATCCATAGTGTTCTGAAGTATGCCTGGTAGGCGGTATACAGCCACCATATCGCTCGGAATTGGGTTTCCAAATCGCGCAAAAATTGACGCAATCGACGATGCATCGATAGACTCCCCGACACCGGTTGACAAACAAAAGTCAAGGAAAGCTGGCAGCTGGAGGTACGCGGCGGGCTTATTCTTGAACAACTCGGCCGAGTCCCTCGTCAAGAGCCTCCCGGCGGAATGGGGTTCCAGAGAGTGTCCCTTTTCATCATCCACCAGACGGAAGAAGGGTGACTTGCGGGGAGTTGGTGTTGAGGGGGGATAAGGTGAAGAAGGGGAGCAAAGAGCCAGGAGCTCGAGGAGCCTCGCAAGTCCTGGGCCCGAAGGAGGGATGCCATAACGTCGCTGGTAAACGCGATCCATTTCTAGGTAAGGATCCAACATCCTTTCAACTTGATTTCGATCTCTGTAAGGAGCACATAGATGCAAGTTCCAACGGGCCAGTGCGTGGGAGAGAAGCATATAGGGATGCGCGCTCAGGGGGAGATAGTCGGTCTTTTTGTTGGCAATAAACCACGTAACCTCTTCATTGATGCAGTGAGAAAGATTGGCCAACTGCAACGGGCCATCATCTTTACTGATGTGGTGGCCACCAGATCCATAGTGTCGATAATAGACGAAGGCAGAATAATGGCACAAGGCAAGTCGGGCGGAACTACACGATGCTTATCAGTTACACCGACCATTCGTCCATGGGTGTGGACACAGAGAGCTTGATATCTGACTCCGGTCCATGACAAGAACTCACCTATAGTGCAATGAGGTGAGACGAGCAAATATCGCAACAGACGGGTGAAGGTCAACCAATTTGTTGTCGGTGCGTACCATCCAGTCCTTCTCCCAGAGCTCGAGGCAACGTCTGGCGTTCCTCAACGATGCAATCTCCGATGAGATGCCGATGTCTTTGTCCACAAGGCCAGAGGCCGCGTAAGCCAGCATGATGGGAGCTGTCAGAGCCGCTATGAGTTTGCAATGGCTAGCAAGCAGCTTGACAAGGGCAGCTTTGACGGCAGGGGAATAGACCTCAGACTGGCGAATCTCTTCTTCCATGTCATCAGGTACCAACGCCTCGTTAGTGTTCGGGTTAAACTGATCTGGGGTTATTTGCAACGGCCGTCGAAGTCCTAGGGCAATGGCACGGTCGCGGAGCATGCAGCACCACCACAGCCGCTTCAGGTCGAGCCTGGTGTACTTGGCGTTGTCGTGTGATAGATCGTACTGATGTGCGTTTACGGTACGGGCTTGCAGGATAGCGATGGCTAGCCAGGTCGAGTTTCTTAACGGTTCTGCTTCAGATGCATGATGGCTCAGAAGCAGTAGAGCCTGCGAAATCCGGTAAGGATCCTTGTCGGTTCCAAAATCGTAGAGAAGCTACACCAGCTTATACGTCAGATGAGGAAGAGACTAACGAGCAATTCTCACCTTTGTTCGACGGTATAGTGCCGACCGCAAATTGGAGACAGAACTGCGGTCCATGTTGACGACTGAATCAGAAGTTAGATACTTTTTTGCAAAGCGTCAGCAACTACAAACAATTGAGACATGGCGATAGGGCTGGGTGTATCCCGTACACTTGCTCCCGCGAACAACATGGCCTGGAAAACTAAGAGCGACCACGATCCACTCTGCCCCGATGCACGGTATAGCCTCCAGAAGCTGGCCTCGTTTACCAGTGGCAAAGACGGGTGGACATGAAGAAAGTAGCTTTTGAGAAGCGCATCGCAGAGACGAGATTGAGGCACGCGCAAAGCCCGACATGAGTCAATGTAGACAATATCCTCGGGTTTCAGGTGTTCCAGATCAGGCTTGATCAGGAAGGGGTAGTCGGAGAAGGGGAGGAGCGTATCGGTCGGCGCCAATTGATTATCTGGGCGTGGTATAAGTTAGTGTATGTCCAATTTGACTATGTCATACGGCAACAGAAAGGCTTACTTTCTGGCGAGGATGAGCGAGACGCAGCAGCGCCGGAGAGAAGCTCATGGGAAACCACGTCGCTCGTGTCGATGGGGCTGCGAATATGGCTGCGAGGGGACGGCGGGGATCCAGACGGCGGGGATCCAGACGGCACCGGTGCTGGGCATCGGTCGGTGAGACGAGCTCGAGCTTGCGGTGGACGGTTTCGGCGGCCTGAGGACTGAACAACACACGTGAAGCTGTCGAGTTTGCAGTTGGTGCAAGGCGAGCCGTTGATGACCAGGTCGCAGCGGACCTTGCGATCGCGGCAGCTCCGACAGGCCTGACGGGCGCGCCGAATATGAAGCCGCGGTCCATGGCTACGGTGCAGAACGGCATCACCAGCCTCCGGGTTTACAACGACGATATCGAACTGTTTGCGAGGCATAGTGTCTGTCGTGGTTATTGTCCTAGATGGGAGAGGGCAGGTGAACCTTTATGGGGCAGCCCCAATCCAAATTTCCGGGGAAGCGGGGGTGGGCTGACCAGGCTACCCCGGACTCTGCTCGGCTGGGCCGGCCCCACTGATGATCGCCGGCTGTGGGGAAGTCAGTGTGGGGAAAACACATACCCTACACCCTTTGGACAAAATCCCTTGTTTCCAGGCACCACCTGTTGCGAGACATGAGCCGGATCATGAAGATCAACTCGCAAATGGGCGCCCCCTTTCACCGAGATTTAGTCATCTAGAATACCTGATTTTACTCCTGACTCTTTCCTGTTCCATCATTTACAAAATGTGTTGGTCTTCTCGCGTCCTTGAATGTAAGGGAGTGACGCTGGCGAAAAGCCGGGCTAGATGCATGCCATAAACACGTTATGCAAATCTAATAATTCACTATAACACAGTCGTTTCCTTGTCTGTATCCTATCTGACCAACCACTTGGCACTTTTCAGCCAGCATTTCATTCAAACAAACTCGAAAATGTTATAGCATTTCATATCCACTGTCCAGACATCAGCAGAATGCATCTTTGTAAATATGATGTGTTGAACAGCGCATCACATCAGGGTCCCAGATGTAGAATGAGTTGGAGAGAGACTGCGCTTATCAGTCGCGAAGCCGATGACGTCCGGCGACGATCTTTATCCGTTTCAGGCCGGTCCGAGGACATAACCGCCATTAGGCAAGTCCGAGGAAGATCGAGCCACCATCCCTTTGGGAGATGCTCTAACTACTTCCGGTAAGTACGACAGCCGAGACGATGGGAACTCGAACTCGGCGCGTCTTAGTCAAAATGGACGATGCATCATGAATCCTGCTGGCGACCCATCTTGAGGCCGAAAGACAGCAGGGCGCTTATCCAACGCCATTGTATTTTCTTTACAGTTAATCAAGGTGCGCCAAGCATGCATTCCTCGACCCCTAAACACAACCCAAACAAGAGAAAACGGGCCCCGTTGGCCTGTCTCCAATGCCGAGCCCGCAAAGTTAGGTGCGACGCATCTCATGGAGGAACACCGTGCATCAACTGCCGTTTGGACGGCAAGACGTGCGTGATTGCAACACGAGCCGCTAGAGGGTGAGTGAACGGGAGAACTGGCTTTCTCGGTTTGCTAGCTAGCCATGTTGACGCGTAAAATTCAGAACATTGGCACGCCGCAACAAAGCAGAATCCTTTTCCTCCTTGACGCCGACCCCCGATGACAGTGACAAAGACACTTCGCTGTCAGACTCTGCAGCAGCAGTCGACCATGAGCCAGCCACAGACGCACAACCAACAGTGGCCGTTGAAGGAGAAATCCGCCGTCCAACCCCGGCGTTTATATCATCGGCACTCGATAGCTCACCAGATACGTCTTGCCATGAGCAACCTATAGCCGAATCGAGTCCCGGTAAGCTAATGGATATGCTACACGACAGTATCTTGTGTTGATTCTCGATAGAACTTTGTCTCGAGCAATTTCTTGGGCTCGAACATGGGAAATTCCTCCTTATGGGCAATCTGCGTTCTATGACTAGCCGAAGTATAGGTTTCCTAGTAGCCCAAGGCTGCTTTAACCTTCCAAAGAAGAGCATGATGGACGAACTAGTAAGGCAGTACTTCCTATATGTACATCCAATGCTGCCTCTGCTTAGTGAAGGTCGATTTTGGCGGGCCTACACCAGACCCGAGAAAAGAAACGGGATCGACGATGAAAAAGTGCCGCTCCTACTTTTCTGGTCTATGCTGTTTGCATCCTCCTGTGTGAGTGGTCTCTTATGCGGAATAGTCGGGGTGAAAGATCTGACCAGGACCATAGTTTCTCTCGCAACCCACAACTGAGTCATTGGGATATAGTAGTGTTCGTTCCGTTAGAGCTTCATTTTACAAAAAGGCCAAGGTACAGTTGAGCCAGCTAGACTCTTGAGCTAACCTAGTCCGTGATTAACATTTATTCCTAGTGCCTTTTTAACCTTGAAACGGAATCTTCATCGACCACCTTGGCTCAAAGTTCTCTTCTTCTAACCTTCTGGACCGTCTCCCCAAAGCCAGGGCCAGTTGAGCCAAACACCCTCTGGCTCAGGACTGCTATTCATTACGCTGAAGTAGCAAACACTGAAGCGTCTACGAACTCCCAGCCCCATTATTCTCCGACTTATGTGGGCTATTCAACTACCTCGGAACATGAAAACAATATCCTTGCGCGAATTTGGTGGTGCTGCATTATTCGTGATCGGTCACTTTCCCTCGGCCTTCGCAGAAACCTCCAGATTCCACGCCGATGCAACATACCCGAGACCAGCGAGTTTGAGGATGAGATTCATGGCTCATTAGTGTACGACGCTCATACTAAGAAGCTTCTGATCTGTGGTCTGGTACAACTACTGCGATTGTGTATGGTCATGACTGACCTACTTCTTCTGTCTCCGCCGACGGAACCATGCCCCTTGACAAGTGAGACTACCACAGATCAAAGAATAGAGAGGCTTTCAACACTCAAGAAGGAACTGCAAGACTGGTACGGCCAGGCCAAGCTTGAGTTCACGCCCCTACGTCGTAGTGGAGATTTCCGGCACCACTCCGTCACACTGTTCACCAGCATGATGCATGTCCTGTACAAGTGAGCGATCCATAAATTGAGCACCTTTTACCGAAAAGTTTCATACATTGACTTTTTTGAACCGCAGCTCCGCAATGCTTAATCTTCATCACCGAGAGGTTCTCCTGTCCACTTGTCTATCAACGACAGCCATGTCTGTTTCGCCCGTATACCTGAACCCTTCTAGGCAAGGCCAAGAGATAAAAGAGGCGTCCCTGAACATCACTGACTGCCTTATCGAGCTTATGGAACTCAACCTCATCCAATATTTCACCGGCAGCGCGTAAGCATTGGTCCTGGGCATTGGCCACGTTGTATCTGATACGAGCTAACGGTATTGCAGCGTTGCTTTATCTGCTTTTCCTTTTTTATTGAACGTGCTTGACATCGCCAT
This sequence comes from Fusarium sp. NRRL 66088, assembly GCA_013186415.1. Lineage (NCBI taxonomy): Eukaryota > Fungi > Ascomycota > Sordariomycetes > Hypocreales > Nectriaceae > Fusarium > Fusarium sp. NRRL 66088. The sequence goes on along the minus strand of JABCKD010001167.1, from coordinate 14,650 downwards.
ATCTTCACTTTTGAAACCTTCCACGATGACGCTAAACAAGCAAAAGCGCTTGCATCTGCTCATCCAGGTGATGAAAGAGTACAACATGCGTTATGAAGGTGTCGGGTTGGTGAGCCAGACAGTTCATTGCGTTATCACTCAATTCACCCGGCTCCATTTTCTTGTATCCGACAGTCATGCAATTGGGAACTGGATTGATATCTTGACATGGAGACCAAGCTACTACCTACATCTGGCACTGACCATCGACCTTTGTCTGCAAACAGCCAAGGTCCCCGCTGGTCCGGACGTTTCACAGCTACTGGGAAAACTTTGCGGCTCTGGCACATGTTCTGATCTGGCCACGATGCCAGCTGTTACCTCAGCTCCTAGTAACCCAGACACAAGTGAGAGTCTAGAATCACAACATGAAGGAGCCCATGAAGCCGTCACCACCCCTGCTTTACAGATAGACGAGGCTCAGATTGATACGAGCATGCTGCAGAGCGACCTGGCACCCGAGAAACTTCCAGATGCAAGAGAAAAGGAATCTCCCGAACCGGAAATTGCTCCACTGAGCATTACGACCATTACTGGAGAGGCCGAGGACGGGCTACAAACCCTTCTTGACCCCGTACCAGGGGATATGGTGGCACATATCGAAGCGAATGAGCCTGCCGGAGTTGTCAATATGTCGGAACAGTCCTGGGCGATTGCTTTCGAGGGAATTGAAGATTTCTTGAGCCTTGGTTCAAATACATTATCAGCTACTCAGGATGTTGGTTTGATCGAGTCTGGGGCGCAAGGTGCTCCTGACAGTGCCTCGGATAATGGCGCGGGGTTTGACGTGCTTCAGCTGCTGGATGAATCTGTTGACTTGGCTCTGTAGATGGTGTTATTGCAAACAGTTGATTGAGAAACCCCATCTCCACCCTATTCTTCATAGTCTAACTACTATGTGAAAGTTATCCATGCACAGTAGGGTTTGGCTGGCAACATGCCTATTACCCACGAGCAACCCGCGTCAGGCCAAAGAACATGAGCAACCACCATCTTCCGCAGGGACATCAATGCCCTTTGCCTGTGAGAGCCAAGGAATTATCTTTTCAGGAACAAGGTTTGCAAATTGCAGCATTCCTTCAAACCTTCCAGGCCCCATTCCCGCCCGATGCCACTGGATTTATAGCCACCGAATGGTGCTGTTGGTTCGATGGCAAGATGAGTGTTCACCCAGACGGTTCCAGCTTCGATACGCCGCGCCATACGTTCAGCATGAGCCACATCTGATGACCAGACTGAAGCACTGAGGCCCATGTCGGTTCCGTTGACGCGACTGATGACCTCGTCCTCGTCGGTCCAAGACAAGAGTGGAACGATTGGCCCTATGTCAATCAGCCTTGGTCATTTTCCCTTGCCCAGCACTTTCTTCCTTTCTCTGTTTGGTCGGAGGAAAAGTGGAAGTTCTGGGTCTTATTAGGCAAGAACATACCAAACGCCTCTTCTTGAACAACCCTTGACCCTTCTTCTGGGTTGTCAACAATTACGGGGCTGATGTAGTAACCTTTTTCAGACACCGGCCGATCGCAGCCGACAACGTCAAGCTGGTTATTTTTAACGTATGCCACAAGGTCCTTTACCTTTTCATACTGCATAGAGTTCTGCAAGGGGCCTATTACGGCTTCCTCGCCTTGACCGATCTTCAAAGTTTCTGTGAGATCCGAGAGTCTCTGACGGAACTTATCAAAGATTGATTGATGGACGTAGAGCCTCTTAATAGCCATGCAAATCTGCATCTGCATTAGCACATGTGTTGGGTAGTATGGCAGAATTCTGTGAGTAACAGCATGTGTAAAAGGAAGCAATCCTTACTTGACCAGAGTTTAAGAACACTGCGTATACAATCTGTGGTATGACCGCGTCAAGATCAACGTCTCTGCACACTATAGCGGCATCGTTGCCTCCACTTTTGAGTGGAAGCAGCTGTTAGACTCAAGTGATTGATGCAAACAGGCGAGGGGAACTCACAGTTCCAGAGTCACCCGCTTGAGGCTCTTTGCGGCTGCCTCCATGACTTTCTTACCGGTCGCAGTTGAGCCGGTAAAGCTTATCTTGGCAGGGCCCGGATGGGCAGTAAGCCACGGACCCAGGTTGTCGTCGCCGCTCAATGCTTGTACCACACCAGGAGGGAAGAATCTTTGGGCGAGCTCTGCCATTTTCAGATTGCAGTATGGCGTGAGCGGGGAAGGTTTAAGGATGAAAGTGTTCCCAGTGACAAGTGCCGGCGCCATCTTGCCGCAAGCCAACATGACGGGATAGTTCCAGGGAACAACACCAACAGTCACACCCAGAGGAGTATATCTAATGATGACTTCAGTTGTTTCATCCTTTCGGATAGTCTCCTCTTTGAGCTCCAAGGCAGCAATACCTCGGAGCCACGCCACGCCGCTGTCGATTTCCGCACGAGCAAAACGGATCTATTCCGGTTAATGAAGCGATCAATACGAGGCACTTCAGGCCTGAGTCACATACTGGTTTCCCTTGCTCCACGGTCAAGAGTTGTGCAAATTGTTCCTTTTCATTCTCGAGTGCATCGGCGAAAGCGAGTACCTTCTCTTGCCGAGAGGTATACGGCGTGGACGCCCAGAGAGGGAACACGGCCAACGCCGCATCAACAGCAGCGTTGACATCCGACGGAGTTGATACCGGGACCGCGGGGTTTATCTCTTCCGTGGCTGGATTGATGCCATGCCGTGTGTGTTCCGTGGAGCAGAGATGTCCATTGATGACATTGTGGAAGACAGTAAAATCCAATTGAGCAGTAGAGGCATCCATAGTTGTGTACAGTTAGGTTGGTTCCTGTCCAAGTGGTGTTGTGACTGTAAGTCCCTAAAGCCTTATATGCCAGAGGGCTGACCGCATTTAGATCTTTGCCGGCACTACGTGTTACTACTCCTCGGGTCTGCGAGTCTCGGCTAACTGTAGTCCCATGATTCTGGTCGGCCCGGGGGCCAAGTGCCGATTCCGTCGGCCCGTGATGTCGATCCGTTTGCATTCATTCACGTGTGTCAGGCCCATTCACTTTGGCGGCATCCCGCTCTGTAGAAACAGCAAATATTTTAATCACCCGAGCGAATGGTCCACTGTAACCAAAAGTTGAATGTCGTTAATCTGTAAAGCTGTCTCGGGGTTGAAACTCGATCAACATTTGAAACAGGAAGCTGTTGCGTGCACTTCTACGAGTGGACTCTATTCAGAGAACGGGCGGCACTCGCGCTCGCCATGTTTGTCAATTGGATCTAGTGAGCCTCTTTACTATTTCCTCTAGCACCACCAGCTCTGAGTGTGCCCTAAACCCAAGTCAACACAGGCTTCAATACACTGCCGTCGAGAAGTCTTTCTAATGCTTGCTGATAATCAGAGACCTACAAGAGTAATGTTAGCTAGGCACTTTTCCCAATCTTGTAATCTAGCCTCACCTTGAAATACTCAATCAGTTTATCAACAGGATAACGGCCTTCGTGGAACCAACGAATCATCTGTGGTATCGTCTGTAGGTGTGTTAGTCGATTGCCAGTCCGTCCTCCACTGCTGACCTACATCTCTTGGCACGCAGTCCCCTTCAATGCACCCGGTAATTGACCGGCCTTCCTATCAATAACATTAGTGTCTATCATTTCGTGCGGGACCTTGTTCTAACATTGATCATTTCGGAAGGGTCAAGGCTCAGCTTATAATCTGTCGGGGGCGACGCAACAAGCACGAGTTGTCCTCGTCGTGCCAAGCTCCGGTAAGACTCGTCAATTAATTCGCCGACTCCAGTAGAATCTATAGAAATGGATACTCCCTCTGGGAAAATTGCTCGGACTGCACGGCTCAGATTAAATTCGGGCAGGTTGGTGTCGAGCACGTGAGTAGCTCCCAGCTCCTTGGCGAGGGCCAGCCGGCTTGGAGAGCGGTCAACGGCAATAACAGCTTTACAACCTTGTATCTTGGCTGCCTAAACGGAGACAAAACGAGGAGACGGTGTCAGATAAGTACTCTGTGGTTAAGCATTTGGTTCCTTACCAGGAGAGAGCTCATGCCAACCGCCCCCATCCCCAGGACCATGACGACATCTTCGGAACTCGCATGAGCAACGTTGAGGATGGCACCTGTCCCTGTTTGAAATCCGCAGCCGAATGGTGCGACCAATTTCAATTCATCCACACCATCGATCAGGTCGGTCACTTTGACCACACTTGCTTCCGCAACGATGCTATGGCGCGCAAAGCTGGATTGACCAAAGAACCTCGACCAGACCACCTCCCCGTTGCCCGAGGAAGTGACATTTTGCTTCCTCCCAATAAAGTTCTCGGGGGCGAAGGTTGCACAGTAGGCAGGGTGGGAAGATTTGCATTGGCGACATGAGGAGCAGGAGTAGAAGGACAGAAGGACAAGATCACCAACTGACACCGTGGTCACGTCAGTTCCGATACTTCTGACAATACCAGCACCTGAGTTAAGGGCCTGTCAGCTATCGACATGTTCAAGTTTGAAACGTTGTTGTAGTGGCAGAGTCGAGGCGGCTGTGACGACGAGGGCACGCACCTTCGTGCCCCATGATCCGGGGGTAGGCAATTCCCATGGGGTTTCCACTGGGCATGGATGACAGCAGGACATCTGTGTGGCAAATCCCGCTCGCATGCACCTCGACCAAAACCTCGTCTTGAGCAAGGGAACCAACTGTGATGGCTTCAAGATTCCAGTTGGGGCGGAAATCGGCGCAAGGCTCTCTGGCCACAATAGCCTCGGACTCCATGGCAGGCGGCAAATTCGTCGGTTGAATGGCATGGCACAACGCCATGTGCAAGTATATCAATAAAACGTGTCTCCTAGACAAGACCACTGCAGCTCGACGCTGATCAGATCGGACTTGATTGATGCGGGGTAGGCCCGGGGGCGGGTCCGGGGTAGTCCTCGGAAAAGCCCAAAATGGAAGGAGCTCGGAAGAAAGAAAGCATGGGTGGCCGATGCGGGAAGAACACCTCGTACCCCGGACAAGCAACCAATCACCTGCCAACCGTCGGCATCAATCTTGGCCAATTCGCCGACACCACTTCCTGTCGAACTACCGGTGACTCTCCAGAAGGGCGCTGGGCTGGCCAGATTTGACGGCATATGCATATTAAAGGCAGTCAATGGTGCTGGATGGTTGAGAAACAACCAAAGCTCTGGGGAATTCAGTGTCGCCCAATTAATATCGTGATAGAAGCTCTTCTCCATTAACGTCCCTGGTATTTTGTCTCCATGTAAGTCCCACCACAAACACAGAAAGATGAGGCGGTGAGCGCTCATAGCCATCATGAGAATTCAGTGCTGCCAGACGCCGGCGGTATGGGTGAACTGGCCGGACAACAAACAACACAATGGACGTGGAAGGGGTACATGGCTGCGGTGGGGCTGGCTGGGCTCTATGTCGGCTCTCAGGTTCCCATCTACTTTATCGGGGGTTCTCTCTCAGCCATTGTCCAAGAAATTGGCGGTGACGAAGCAGCATCGTGGATTGCCGTCGCCTTCGCTCTCCCGCTCGCTGCAGTTGCCCCGTTTTGCGGCTACATGCAAGATCTGGTGGGCCGCCGACCCGTTACGCTCTTTGGTGGAATGGTCCTTCTTCTGGGCATTCTTCTCGTGGGAATCACCCACACCTTCAGGCAAGCCATTGTGGGCCTATGCTTGCAGGGTGCCGGCGCGGCCATGGCGGAACTAGCAGCTCTTGCGGGGTGAGTTTGAGTCCATCCGTCATAGAACTAAAACTGAGCTGAATGATCCAGAACTGCCGAGCTGGTGCCAGTCGCACAGCGTGGCACGTTCCTCGCCATCGTCACGGCGTCGGTCTTGCCCTTCACTCCGTACGTGCTATACAGCCAGCTGTTGGTGGCCCATAGTACTTGGCGTTGGGGAATGTGGATTTGTCTGTGAGTAAATACGCTTGACCCTAACAATTATTTACAAATCTTGACCGTGGTCAGGGTCTGGGTCGGCATATCATGGCTGCTTACTCTCCTATTCTACTTCCCAAAATCGCAGACACGCGCAACAGGAGATACGGTGAGAGCTATTCTGAGGCAAATCGATTATGTGGGAGGTGTATTGTCGATTGTCGGCGTGACTCTGCTGTAAGTTGGTCCTTCTTTTCCCTTCTACAGGCTGTTGGCTGCTGAAATGGCTCTTTGTGGTGGTTTCCCCCAAAGTCCGCCTTTGGTACCGCAACAAGAAAAGAATCATAAAATTGTTTTCCTTGTTGATTGAGATAATGAAGCTGACTCTGGATGACGATAGTTTGGTGGCCCTGCAGGCTGGCGGTTATGATCATCCCTGGGACAGCGCCTATGTTCTCTGCCAGCTCATCATAGGCCTCGCGCTGCTGGCAGCGTTTGTCGTGTGGGAATGGAAATTCGCTACTCAGCCCATGATTCCCCACGTCATATTTTCAGGTCAGAGGATAGTTGCAATGATGCTGACCGTGGCCTTCATCTCCGGTAAGGCCTGAAGACATTCACTTGGAAGTGCCCCTAACTAATGGCGGATGGACCAGGCATGGACTTCTACGCTTTGGTTAACTTTTTCCCAATCCAGAGCAGCACCGTGTTCCCGCCAGATCCGGTCAGGGTTGGGCTTCGAGCATTGCCTACTGGGCTTGGGATTACCTTTGGGGCCGTCATCGGTAACCTGGCACTCTCAGTGTTGAAAGGCAACAATAGGGAAATCATCACTGCTGGGTGTGTTATCATGAGTTCGTTTACCCTGTCCCTTGTGCCTACTCTGCTTCTGAGGCTTCGACTGACTCTATTGATCAGCCACCTTTACTGGGGCTCTGGCTGCAGTGAATCCAGACCGTGAAGGCCTGGCAATTGCCTTCAGCTGTCTGTCGTCCATTGGCGTTGGAATGGTGATCGTACCAGCCATCACTGTGGTCCTGTGCGTCGTACCTGACACCGTCATTGCCACCTGCGTTGCCCTTGCTGTGTCAGTTCGAGCTCTCGGCGGTGCTATTGGTGCCGCTATCTACTACAACGTATTGGCTTCCAAAATCAAGAAGCTCCTCCCATTGCATGTGGCCGAATGGGCTGTCAAAGCAGGCCTACCTCCCGCTCAAGCTGTTGAGTTTGTCACCATCTTTGTAACCGACCCCAAGAACATTGGCCAAGTTTCCGGTGTCACTCCAGAGATTGTCGAGGCGGCCACTATTGGTAGTAGGTGGGGATATGCGGATGCGTTTCGGTACCCATTCTTCACGAGCATCGCCTTTGGAGTGTGCTCAATCATTCTGGCGATGTTTGTCGGAAACATCAAAAGATATATGACGGACAGAGTTGCGGCAAGACTTGACTAATCAAAATTGGGTGGCGTGCACAGCTGGAACAAGACGGCCAGAGACTACTTTCAACGTGTTTTTTTATGTTTTTTATTCTCGTATTCTGGTTAAGGGTTACATTCTTCGAGAGAAGGTGGCCACGAAATTTGACAATATAAGAATAGCTAGTATCGAATGCACCACGACCATAATGGCCTATAACCGTTTTGTTCAAGAGTCAAAATTAGATTAATAGCATCCCCATGATCGCTTTTCCTCAGTAACATATCAAAGAGACTGACCATTAGAATAAGCTATGTTCCCAGATCATTAAACTGTTATTGTACCCACGATAAGCAAAAGCTAAGAACCTCGCATCATAGAGTCTTCACAAGTGTAGTCTCAGAAGCTTATAAGAAAAGTTTTGATGACCTGATCTGCTACAGGTAGGTAACTAAAGGTGTAGCCAGCCGCAGAGCCCTACTAGCTCCTCAACCTGTCGCTGCTCCACAAGCCCATCAAGCAGTGGTTCTTTCATATCTTGGATGCTTTAGTCCGCTTTGTCTTTCGCCTTGTATCAATCTCCCGCCACCATGGGACGAAAGAAGGCCCGTCCTCGTCAATTACCGAAGTGAAGTGTGGCTTTCGTTTCTCCAGGAAGGCACTCACACCTTCTTGCAAATCTCTGTACCAGACATGGGCTGTGAGTACTAGCTCTTTACCGTCTTTGGATATCTAACCTAGTGGATGGGGATACTTACTTGGTGCCGAACATGTGAAAGACAAGCCTTGAGTCTAGCAAGTGCGCTCCCTCGGCCGTGTCCGCTCCCCGCCAGATCAACATGCGGTTTAGGCACGTAGCGAGAGAGCTCGTGTTTTCAGCAATGTCAGTCGCTAGTTCCAAGGCGCGCGGAAGAACCTGACTTGGCTCTGCCATGACCTCGTTAAAGAGATCTCTGAGCTGCCTGGCGGATGGATGATATACCGCCCCGGTCGTAATTAGGTACATGGCGTTGGAGTATCCAATCAGCCGGGGGAGGAAGTAATGAGAACAGGCTTCCATGGTAAGGCCGCGACGGGAAAAGACAAATCCGTACTTTGCCTTCTCACATCCTATCCTAGTCTACGTTAGTCAAGCTCAAGAGCTTCCTCAGAGTATCGTCTGGAAGAATCAACAAGTGGTGGGACTCGTACCGTATCGCTGCCGGGAGAGTCATTGTCATTCCGATGCCCACGGCGGAACCCTGCATAGCCGCAATTGTTGGTTTACGGCAGTGATGGATAGCGAGGCTCGCTCTACCGCCACTTGATTGTCCTGAGTTAGCTCAAGGTGTGCTGTGTCAAAGCCGATCAGTCAACTGTTACCCGTCCCTATGGTCGGCGATCCTTTCCTCGCTGCCGCCGAACCCGATATCCAAGTCTGCGCCGGCACAAAAAGTCGTTCCAGCTCCTGTAAGAACTATAACCTTCACTCGTTGGTCGAGGTCAAATAGTCTATAGACCGTTTCCAGGCTCTCTGCCATCTGTAGAGTAAACGCATTTTTGCTGGCTGGCCGGTTCAGGGTGACGAGAATGACGGGTGTTGCAAGACGAGCCCCCCCAGGATAATGAGATAAAGTAACATGTGTAGTTTTTAATGTCTCATAAGACTCTGGAATGCAGTCCGGGGACTCGCAAGAAGACATATTGGATGCGTCAGTATGGCGTGACGATGTGACACTGTTGGTCGGATTCCAAGCGCACGACGTCCCAGCAGCCAAGTTTTTAGGCAAAAGCATAACAGGAGAAAAGTTCCGGAGAGCAGGCCTAGAGATTGTAGCCTCGGTACCGCCTCCTTGCTTGCGATAAGCGTGTAGTGCCTTCTTTGGGAGAGCAGTTCCGGCTTTACGTAAAAGGCAAATCCGAGGACCGAGGGACCGCGTCGCTATCTACGAGGAGATGACCACTGATAGCAGTTTCGGTCCAAGTGCCTGCCCGGGGTCATCACACATTCTGACCGCATGGGCGCTATTAGTCTACTGAAGATCTAGTAGCTGGCCGCCGAGTGCTATAGTAACAAGGTAAAATAAAATGACAACAACAGGTACCACTCTGGACCCTTCGGACAAAAGAATCAGTAGAGCCCTAGAGCCTCGTATTACTTGGCAATACGGGTAGCCTATCCCGCAGTTCCCCTCGGTTCGTGTCGTCCTCGGTCTAAAGTAAGTTCCAACGGTATCTTGAATTAATCTCCTCAGGCGTCGCCATTTCTATAAGTGCAAGTTCCTTTCATTTCTGACCTTGGAAGGCTGCATGCCTCCTACACCACCATCTTTTCTGTATTCTCAACTAACGGAAGCCCCAATGACCGATCTGAGTATCGATGATGCCGATATAGGTATGTGAAAAGCCCCTGCGACGGGTTTCTCAAGTTCTGTTGACTCTTGGCCTAACAGTATCACAAGGCAACAGGCTACAAGGAAAAACAGCCATTGTCACAGGAGGCTGCTCCGGGATAGGGCTTGCCATTGCTGAAAAGCTAGTCCAAGCGGGTGTCAAGGTCCTGGTTGGTGATGTCCAACCGATGAACCGAGAGGTAGATGGGGTCTTGTGGCAAAAGACCGACGCCAGCAGTTGGGAAGAGCTCATGCTCTTGTTCAAATTTGCCATACAGCAATGGGGTCGCATTGATATCGTCATTCCCAATGCTGGGATCGGAGACAAAGGTGACTTTTACGACCAAACTGATGAGCACGGAGACCCAGTAAAACCTGCATTTCAGTGTCTTCACGTCACACTAATTGGACAAATGTACACAGTGAAGCTCGCTCTTCACTACATGCGTCGACAACAGCCGCAGGGAGGGGTGATCGTATCGACAGTCTCGCGGGCCGGCTACGTGGCAGAGAGCATTCCAACTTATGGCGTGGCTAAGCATGGCATGATAGGGCTGATGAGGGCATTACGGCCAATCTCGAATAGTTGGAATGTGCGGATTAATAGCATGGCCCCGGGCATCACAGACACCCCTGCCCTTCGATCCATCCCGGGGCTCATGCCCAAGTTGTACGACGCGAAGTTGCCAATTAGCAGCAGCGAGGAATGTGCCAGAGCAACAGTATACATGTGTGCGAGTGATGAGTATCACGGAAAAACCATACTCGTCAACGGAGGGAAGTATCGAGAGGTGGAAAGTGGCTACAATCACCATCTACGTGATATTTTAGGAGACGATAAGCGCCTGGAACTGTCGAGAGAGGACAAGACAGTTATGAGTGAGTCAAAATATCTTAGCAAGAATAAGCAGTACTGAACATTCTCTCAGATGATATATTTGCTCCTGCCGAGAAGTTCTAGGTGGTCGTAGCATTTCAATCCTTTAGCAGGCTCATATCAAATGATACATATACCATTCAATGCGTACTCAAAAGCGGGCTTGTGTGAGAAAATAGTTAATCCAAGTGTCATACTATAGAGACAACTCGTCCTGGTTTCCTGAAATTTCATTGCTCTAGGGGCTTAGCTTTCAGAAGAAATATTCAAGAACATTAATACAACAACGGAAAGGTACAGAGAGGATAAGACACCAAGTCAACAAGCTTGGGAGCGTAGTAAAACTGCATAATCATCCAAAAAGAAGATGCCACTCCTGGGAATTTAAATGCGCTAACCGCCTCCAGTAATCGGTATGGTTTGACCATTAATGTAGCTAGAGTCATCCCCAAGTAGAAAGATGATCACAGACGCAACCTCACACGGCTGTGCAAACCGTCCAACTGGCGGAGTCGGCATTGATTCATGCAGGTCCTCCCTCTGTTTCAGCCATCTCTTGACACCTTCGGTTTCTGTAACGGCTTTCTGATGTTAGCGTCTTGTTCAGTAGGAGTCTCGGAGGTAATGCTTACATGGGGCGACGGCGTTGGTCCTGATACCGAGCGAGCCAAAGTCTTTGCACCAAGCCTTAACAAGCCCAACCGACGCATGCTTTGCTGCTGTGTAGACGGCCAAGTTACTCCAGCCTAGGAGGCCAGACACACTGGCGACATTGACAACACAGCCCCTGGTTCCCCATTTCCCCCTTGGCTCTTGATTCTCCATAATTCTGAGAGCTTGTGTGCCGTAGTTCCAAGTTCCCTGGACGTTCACATCCATGATTCGCGAAAAGACTTGGTCGCTGGCAATTCTCCCTTCGGCTGGGCCGATGCCTGCATTGTTCACCATGCCATCGAGACGACCACTATGTTCCATCAGTTCATCCATGAATATAGTGCACATTTCTCTGCTTGCAACGTCAATTCCGCCACGGAAGAAGACCTGGCCAGAATTAACGAGCGACCCGAGCTCATCTGGCGTATCCGTACTCTGCTCTGCAATCCAGACAGTTGCTCCCCTTTTGCACAGCTCCACGGCGGTGGCGAGGCCGATGCCTGACCCACCACCAGTTATAGCGATGATATGCCCTTCCAGCGAGTCCATAATGGCAATCTAAAGTAAACACAAGCCTCTGGCGGTACTAGGGGATGATAGGGAATCGCGTGGTCAAAGAGACGGAGAGAAGAGGGAACATTAGGAAGCCCGCATGTCGATTACAATGGCAAGAGACCGTAGAAAGCGAGAGTAGAAATATTGAAGAGTACGAACTTGGAAGTTTTGTTGAGCCGCGGCGACCTGATCGGACCATAGCCATTTCCTACCGATCCTCGGCTTCCGAGGCACCCTCGACTCCTCCGAGGCCCGCCACCGGTTCGAGGCTTTTCCCAAAACGAAACAAGTTTTTACTATGCTCCAGGTCTCTGAGGTATCCAACCGGGATCTATACAATGATGAAGTTGGATATTAAACTTGATATAGACCATGCGTCATGCAACGAACTGGCACGGCACAGTATCAATCATTAATCAATTATTCCAACATCAATCCATTTTCCACGTTTCCAAATTTGTTAGTTTTTACGACCATGGCTGAGCTACTACAGCAGTCTGTAGGAGCACAAGGCTCCATAACCACCGAGCAACTCTTCCTACAGGATGAAACAAACGTGGATTTTGATATCGACGCACTCAAGAAGAAGTATGATGAAGAGCGGAGCCGACGCGCTCACAACGGCGGACTTGCTCAGTACACCAGCATCAAAGCCTCTGAAAGTTCAAAAGAGTTTTTAGATGATCCCTATGTTGAGCCAGGCTTCTCACGAGATCCAGTCAAGCTCGACCCCGAGGTTGTAATCATTGGGGGAGGCTACGGGGGCCTTCTGTGTGGTGTTCGGCTCTTGGAGCAAGGTATCACAAACTTCCTAATCATCGAGAAGGGTGGTGACTTTGGTGGCACATGGTAAGTCTTTCATCTCTTCGGCAGGTGTTGCAAGCCGTAAGATTGGATTCGACCACTTACATACGCTGTCAGGTATTGGAACCGATACCCGGGAGCACAGTGCGATATCGAATCCTACATCTATATGCCACTACTAGAGGAGACGAACTATATGCCCACGGAGAAGTACACTCACGCCTCCGAACTGCTCGAGCACGCACAAAGGATTGGACGACACTATGATCTCTATAGTAAGACCCTTTTTCAGACCGAGACCAAATGCCTTATCTGGAATGAGGAAGAGAACCGCTGGAAAGTTGAAACAAATCGCCACGATTCCATCACGGCTCATTTTGTTATTCCAGCAGCAGGCCCCCTTCATCGACCCAAATTACCCGGCGTGCCCGGCATAAGCTCCTTTCGAGGTCGGGCGTTCCACTCCTCGCGGTGGGACTATGCTTATACAGGTGGACATAACAAAGGGCAGCTAGAGAACCTGGCGGACAAGACTGTGGGTATCATCGGGACTGGTGCAACTGCAATCCAGATAGTCCCCCACCTTGCGGCTTCGGCAAAGCGACTGTATGTTTTTCAACGGACTCCTTCCAGCATCGACGTCCGAAACAATCGTCCAACGGACCCCGAGTGGGCAAAGTCGTTATCAAAAGGCTGGCAGCAAGAGCGCATGGACAACTTTGGCAAGGTCATTGCTGGATCTTATGTCGAGGAGGACTTGGTGGCTGACGGGTGGACTGATATTCTACGAAACCTGTGGCCTAGAGGGAGCAAGGCCCAGCCTGGAACCGTTGATCCGGCAAAGATGGCAGCCAAGTTCCAACTTGCCGACTACCAAAAGATGGAAAGCATACGGGCTCGGATCGACAGCATCGTCAAAGACCCCGCCACCGCGGAACGTCTGAAGCCCTGGTACAATCAGATGTGCAAAAGGCCATGCTTTCATGATGCATATTTGCAGGCTTTCAACCGCCCAAATGTTACGCTTGTGGATACAAAAGGCAAGGGAATCGAAAGCATTAATGCCACAGCTGTCATTGTGGAGGGGAAGGAATACACAGTCGACTGCTTGATCTACGCCACGGGGTTTGAGTTGGGAACCGACTGGTCTCAGAGAACTGGCGTCGAGATTCACGGACGGAACCAGACAATAACTGAAAAGTGGAAGGATGGCGTTCAGACATTCCACGGCTGGACTAGTCGAGGATTTCCAAATTGCCTCTTCGTCAGCGCTGTCCAGGCCGCAGTATCTCCCAACTTCCTCCATGCAACGGCAGAACAGGCGAAGCATTTTGCCTACATCATTCGGCATGCCCTCGACAAGAAGATCTTATCTCTCGAGCCAACTGCAGAGGCCGAAGAGACATGGGTGAAGACTTGCGTTGAACTCGGTGAGCCGCGGAGAAAGTACCTGAAAGACTGCACTCCAGGGTACTACAACAATGAAGGGGACTTGGATAGTTTACGGGCGCGACGGAATGTAGGCTATGGAGGAGGGTCTCCTGCATTCTTTGCCTTGACTGAGGCGTGGAGAAACGAGGGCAAGCTGGAGGGTTTAGAATTGAAATACTAAGTACATAGTGCGGGCGATTTCTCACACAAGATAATAAAGAAATAGATACTATTTCAGCGGCACTGTTGCCTTGACGTCAATACACACCGCAGGGGGTGCATAAAACAGTCTCCTGTGCTATGCTACCAGTGGCCCATGATGGTAGCGAACGCCGAATCCTTCCATCGATCAAGTTCTAGTAACCATTCGCATCGATTTGCTCTGCGTAGTATGCGCAAATACCATCAACGGCCTTTTCATCTATACTTTGCCCGCTGACGGCGTCGTCTGCACTAAAAAGTCTCAGGTCATTTAATACTATTCCGGTGGCAGCCTACCCTACTGTAGCTACGGTTGACAATAAGCCTAACCGTCCGGAAGTATTTCTTAAATCTATTTACCCTAAGGCATTTTTAATCCTTAACTATGCTAATTAAATAAATAATTATAAATAATTATAATAATATTATTATTAAATTTTC
>JABCKD010001164.1:0-23018 GCA_013186415.1 Fusarium sp. NRRL 66088 | reverse complement strand
CAACAAGGACATGGAAACGAGAGAAAAGCCGCTCGTCGTGTATGCCTCGTGCTGCTTACTGGTTACATCTATCGCCCGCTGTCCGGGGCTCGACGACATCCGAGCCGCAGCGGCAGCGGGAGAATAGCCATCCGCATTTTATACGCATTTCGTTATTACTGTTGGAGCTAAGGTGATGGCTCTCGATTATCTCCGTCCGGGCTTTGCTATTGTCTTGAAGCCTTAGCTTGGTATTGGATGGGATGGTATCCGTCCGTGGGAACGGACATGTCGTAGCTTTTTTGTTTGCTAGCTCCCCTTTCAGCTCCTTGGGTGGATGCATCATAAGCCCAAGTCTCAAAAAAAAAAAAAAAAAGAATTCATCATGTTTATTTAATCCTTAGGGTCGCCACCTTGATTTTCTTTCTTTCGACAGTGAATCACAGTCGATCCATCTATCCCAGGCTGCCTGCTTGTCAACAAGCGAGAAAAACTTTCTCTCTCTTTCAACCATTCATCTCGAAATAGAGCAGACTCGACTCGTCCATCATGGCCACGACCACTCCCGCAGCGGCAACGACGACTGCCGCCCTCGAAGAGAAGCGTATCTCTTCTGACGAAAAGACTGAAGTCGGCTCCAACATCGTCGACCCTTCGGCAGACGCCAAGGAGCAGCAGCAAGAAGGCTCTGCCGCTGGAGGTTCTGTCAACGGTGCTGGTGGTGACGACACTACCAGCGACGAGCCAGAGTACCCATCTGCTGCCAAGCTCACCCTCATCATCGTCTCGCTCTGCCTCGCCATCTTCCTCGTCGCCCTCGATCAGACCATTATCGCTCCCGCTCTGGGCGCTATCACGGCCAAGTTCCAAAGTGTCAAGGATATTGTAGGATTATTTTGGATCTCTTCAACTCAAAAAACGTCAAACTAACTTTCTTTCAGGGTTGGTATGGCTCTGCTTACCTTCTTACCACCACGGCTCTCCAGCCTATGTACGGCACTATCTACAAGTACTTCAACGTCAAGTTTGCCTACCTCACTGCCGTCTTTATCTTTGAGGTTGGCAGCTTGATCTCTGCCGTTGCCCCCTCTTCCGTCACCTTTATTGTTGGCCGTGCCATTGCTGGAGTATGTCCTTTGTCTTTGTTATTTTGGACGTCTCGTACTGACTGTCTCTAGATTGGAACGGCTGGTCTCTTCTCTGGATCCATCGTCATCCTGTCTCTGATTAGTATGTCGTCCAACCACCGTATTATCGTCGCTATGAAGCCAGCTAACAAATCTAGTGCCTCTTGAGAAGCGTCCTCTTGCCTTTGGTCTCGTCGGTGGCATGTGGGGTATTGCCTCTGTCGCTGGTCCCCTTCTTGGTGGTGCCTTCACTGAGCATGCTACTTGGCGATGGTGTTTCTACATCAACCTCCCCATTGGTGGCATCGCCATGGTCATTGTCTTCTTCTTCGTCCACGTCAACCGCAACTCGGCCGAGACCCGCGACATGACCTTCCTCGCCCGTGTCCGCCAGCTCGACCTTGCTGGCGCTGCCATCTTCATCCCCGCCATCGTCTGCCTTCTTCTCGCCCTCCAGTGGGGAGGTGCTGACTACGCCTGGAGCAACTCACGTATCATCGGTCTGTTCTGTGGCTTTGGTGCCATGATTGCCATCTTCATTGCTATTCAGTTCTGGCAAGGTGATCGTGGAACTCTGCCTCCTCGTTTGTTCAAGAACCGCAACACCCTGGCCGCCATGATGTTCGCCCTGTTCTTCGGTGCCGGCTTCTTTCCCCTGATCTACTACCTCTGTATGTCTCACGTCTCACGTCTCACTGTCTATTCTTTAACTAACACCTTTCCAGCCCTCTACTTTCAAGCTATCCAGGGTGTCAGTGCTGTCCAAGCTGGTATCAAGATCCTCCCCCTCCTCCTGTCCACCGTCCTTTGCTCCATCGTCTCTGGAGGCATCATCACCGCTGTCGGCTATTACAACTTCGTCATCATCCCCTGCATGGTTCTTTTCACTGTCGGCAGTGGCATGCTTACCACCCTCGACGTCGATTCCCCGCTAAAGGAGTGGTTCGGCTACCAGGTCATCGCCGGTCTTGGCATCGGTGCCGGCTTCCAGATCGGCGTCCTCATCGTACAGACTGTTCTACCCCAGGAATGGGTTCCTGTCGGTACTGCCTGCGTACAATTCTTCCAAGCTTTCGGCGGGGCTCTTTGCATTGCTATTGCTCAAACTGTGTTCCAGAACGGTCTTATTGACACTATTAAGGCTGATAACATCAATATTGACCCTACCATCTTCATCAACAGCGGTGCTTCGGAGATCAAGGACGTTCTGACTCGAATGGACCGCCTGGACGCCTTTGACACAGTTCTCGAGGCGTACATGAAGGGTCTCCAAAACACCTTTTACATCTCCCTTGCTTGCTCAGCCTGTGCCTTGATAGCTTGCCTGTTCTTCCAGTGGAAGTCTGTCAAGCAGGGCCCTGACGGCCAGAAGAAGAAGGCCGAGCCTGCTGTGCCCGTCTAAGCAGGTTTTGCGGTGTCTTGTTTTGGAAAAAAGCAAAATCGGCGTTGTTATGTTGATTTGGTTGATATAGAGGATACCCGGACATCTCTCCACCCTTGGGCGCATTTCTGGTGTAATAATGAAGCATCTTGTTGGAATATCAGGTTCAATAGACGAGAAGAGCCTCTTTTGGATAAATAAAGCTGTCTTTACTGCGAGTCGTCTGGTGGTTTGTCCCATGAAATTCGTGCTGTTCTTGCTCTGGTTCTCACTCCGACGTGGGCTCCCACAAATTTGAGAACCCA
Source organism: Fusarium sp. NRRL 66088 (assembly GCA_013186415.1). Classification (NCBI taxonomy): domain Eukaryota; kingdom Fungi; phylum Ascomycota; class Sordariomycetes; order Hypocreales; family Nectriaceae; genus Fusarium; species Fusarium sp. NRRL 66088. The sequence goes on along the minus strand of JABCKD010001164.1, from coordinate 20,226 downwards.
ATCCTTCACCTGCTTTGTCTTGGCCAGTTGTGGGTGTACTTGGCCCCTTTTAGCCAGGTCGCGAGTTGTGTAGAGACCAGATCCCTCCCTTCTCCATAAAAGACTCACTTTGGTCATGCCTTTTCGAAGGCTTTGACCGTATACTTTTCCCCTAAAAACATGAAGGGCAACATTCTGCATCAAAACCACGTCCTGTCGTCGGAGACTGCTAATCTCGGCCGTAGCAGCCGCATTCTCCCGATCAAGCCAAAACGTCACGGCAAATCCGGATTTCGTGTCATCGCCGACGAGAATCTCAACCAGAGATAGTGTTCGACCCCAGCGAGTTGTTACGCTTCGTGGTTGTGCGATGGATATGATGCCCACTATTAGATTTAGGGTGACGGTTTGGGGGTTGAGAGATAGGATCCTTGGGGCGGGTGGGACATGTTCCAGGTCTGAGAGATGAGATGGGACGGCGACGGGTGCTATTATTGTTGTGGGTTTTCCTGTAGAAGATACCGTCATGAAAGAGGTTTCTTCTAGAGATGTCTCTTCAAAGCTGTCGAGTTGTGATGAAGGGTTTGAGTTGTGCACGGCCAATGAATGGTCGTAGAATTGTGATAAAACATCCTCTGGATCGGTACCACCAAAGGACTCTACCACTCGGGTAAAAGACACATCAGCCGTGGTGAAGAAATCAGACTGGCTCGCCAACGCGTGCTCGTTGACACTAATCTCGTGCTTTTGGCTAAAACCCGTGTGCAGCAGCGGCTGTCTCGTCAGGGGCAGAGAACGCCAGGCAATCTGTGAAGTTGATGATGATGGCGTGACTCGTGACTGTGTCTGTCTGCGGGGGATGAGCCCTAAAAACTCGGCGAATACATCATCGAGATCGCTTATCGTGCAGGACTCTGCGTTTAGAGATGATGCGGGAGGTGCTCCGGCAAAGAGAAGAAGTCGAGGGGCCATGGTGAGATGCGTGATTGTTGATCTCTGCAGGTTACTGCGAGGCACGCCTTTTAGGGGTGCAAGAACACCATACGACACATGTCAAGACTCTGAATCATCTATACAAGAGTCTGAGAAGAGGTTGCTTGCTGCCTTGTAGTTAATAGGTAGGCATGCACCTTGAAGTGGATTCCGGGGTTAGATACGGAGTAGGTAGCTGGAGGTACGGACCTATACAGGAGATTCACGTCTATGCAAGATCGGCAGGCGTGTACCGGTTGCAGCTGCCGAGGCATCATCCCCACATTCTCCGCCGCCCCACTCCAACCCGCTTGCCGAGGCCATCTCCAACCTCGCCTTAACACGGCCCCAACAGGAACAAGACATAATTCATTATATTCTTCCATAGTCACTCGATTCTCTAGATTGAAATTCAAATCTATCTTTGTCTGCGTCTGCTACCGAATTTCTTCTTGTCAGGTCAGACTGACTTGTCAATCAAAACACCATACCATGTCTTCTATATTCGACATCAAGGAGCATACTATCGAAGCCTCCTACATAAGAGAATACGCCCGCGCAACTTCCCACTCTCAAGATGAGAAGCTGTTATTGCACGTCAAGCAGTACATTCCCAAGGATAACCCAAACCCTCAAAAGGGCGACGTGACTCTCATTGGTGGACATGCCAATGGCTTTCCCAAGGTGAGTCGAGTCTATACTACGCACTCATAACAAAGACTTGTGTGCTAAAGTGAGCTCTCTAGGAACTATATGAACCCTTATGGGAAGAACTCTATAATGAAGCCAAGAGACGGAACTTGCGGATTCGCAGCATCTGGATAGCTGATGCAGCTTGGCAAGGCCAGAGCGGTCTTATCAACAAAGATGCCCTTGGCAATGATCGTAAGGCATCTATCTCTCCCCATCTTCAGCTCTCATACTCACATGCACCACCAGCAAGCTGGCTCGACTATGCCCGTGATATCCTCCAGATGATAAACACCTTCCGTCCTCCTCCCCCAATCATGGCAGTAGGCCACTCCTTTGGTGCCAACGCTCTCACAAATGTCGCCCTCCTCCATCCCCGTCTCCTTACTTCTCTAGTGCTGTTAGACCCCGTCATATCACACTTTGCATCTACACCTGTGGTAAAGGGTTTCGGTCCAGCGGCTATCAGCACTTATCGCCGGGAAGTATGGCCCTCTCGCGCCGAAGCCGCAGCATCCTTCAGTCGCAGTCCCTTCTACAAGGCTTGGGATCCTCGTGTCCTTGAACGTTGGGTGAACTATGGTATTAGGCAAGTCCCTGGCGAGGAGTCCGTCACCTTGACAACGACCAAGCACCAAGAAGTCTTTACCTTTTTGCGCCCTAGCTGGGACGCATACGATGCTCAGGGCAAGCAACTCATCAACCCAGATCTTGCGCCAGATCTAGATCCCAGTCTCAACGAGCATTGGCCGACGTATCCCGTCTACCGCCCCGAAGGTCCCAACACTCTCGCCCGCCTCCCGCACGTCCGACCAAGTGTTCTCTACGTCTTTGGTGGCAGTAGTGACCTCTCACCACAAGAGCTTCAGGGCGAAAAGATGAAGCTCACGGGCTCTGGCGTTGGTGGCAGCGGCGGCGAGGCCAGGGGCCGTGTCAAGAAGGTTGTCGGTGAACAGTACGGTCACTTGATCCCTATGGAGAACCCTGGCTTCTGTGCGAGCGCTGCGGCCGAATGGATCAAGGCCGAGGTTGAGAGATGGTGGGTGGATGAGCGCAAGTATCATGAGTGGACGCTCAAGTCGACCGAGGAAAGGACCACCATCTCGGATGAGTTTAAGAAGTATGTTGGAAAGCCAGGTGATCGCCGTACCAAGGATCAACCAAAGGCAAAGATATAAGACTCCCCATACCGAATTGGTATTGTGCAAATAGACATCCATCACAAGTCATCCAGCGAGCAATGTCAATGTATCTATACTCATACATTTGCGCTACCGAGTCAACTCATCTCCTATAACTACCTAACTAGCCAAGTTTCAACTAGACTGTATAAAAGCGATAGAGGAATAATCAACTCCCAAAAAAGAAACTCCAACAATTCCGCTGTCCGCTGTCCGCTTTCCCCGTTAAACATGTCAAAAAACGCACAGGGGCATCTCATCAAAATCCGACTTCCTTATCCATCGTTTCTTCCCAACACCACCAAGACATGCACTTTAGATGTAGTACATGGAGTCCTTCAGGGCCTCGTGAACCTGCTTGCTGCCACCGACGCTCGACCCAGCGCCTCCAGTAACGACGCTATCGGTATCGCTAATATCCGCCAGCTCAGGTCGGTAGGCTCTGGCTCTGGTGCAGACAATGTCTGCGTAGTAGGCCGGAGGGCAAATGCTGACCGCCTTGGTAGCTCTGCCGTAGAGATAGCAGAGCTCGTGTGTGAACTTCTCAAGCTCGTTGGCCGCCTCGCCCTTGTGCTTGGCACGGAAGATTTCATCCAGCAGCACCGTGTAGTGAGCCGGTCGAGCCGTACCCTTGATGCTGGTGTGCGCCGTCAGGAAAAAGTCCCAATACCGAGCCTGCGTGACGCCGCGGTCAACAACGGTGCCGTTTTGAATGTTGCGTTGCTTTGGCAGATTCTCTTCAGTGGTGGGATAGAATCGCGTCTGATGACGCTTGACAGAGACGACGATGGTTAGCTTGGGCTGTTGGTTCTTGGGGTACATCGAGTTGCACGCAATGCGCATCCGTGGCAGCTCCTTTTGAAGGACCTGGGCGAATTGGCCCTCCGAGACACCATCACGGAAGATGACAATGTTCTCTGGCAGTTGGTTCTTGTTGTGCTTCTTCCAGAGCTGAAGTCGTGACTTGAAGGCCTCGGTCAAAACCTCATCCAACATCTCCTGCTTGGAACTTTGCTCCCAAGAGATGGCCGGCCACTGCCCCATGTCTCTGTCGATGGTGGCCACCAAGCCCACGAGACTGGGTAGGTCATCGCTAGCACCGGTAGGCAGGTTTGTCGGGTGTGTGACATCGTAGCCAACCACCATGGTCTTGCCCTCCTTGATGATGCCAAACTCATGGCGCAACTTGTGGTTGACACCACCAACCTTGAGGTTCCATTTCAGGGCAACGTTAGCATAATAACCGGGATTAGCGTCTTTAAGCTTGGCGCCCTGAACGCAGCTGGTGTGGATTCCATAGGTAACATCACCCAACAACTTAACGGCTGAGTACATGGCAGTGTCGGTAGAGCCAAGGGCAACAAGGATGAACTCAATGTTCTGACCCTTTGCCCACTTGAAGAACTCGTTGGCACTGCCTCTCTCAAACCCTGCGGCGCTGATGACCAGAGTGGGAGCTGGTATCGGCTTGTTGGCAATCCTGATATCCATGGTGTTCATGAACGCAGCAAACTCCTCTGCCTTGCTAATAGGAACTACATCGCGGTCTCCGAATGGCGCAAGATTGACAAAAGCCCATCGTTGGATTGGCTTGCCGGACTTGTAGACCTTGATGTTCTTCATGTTCCATGAAGCTCCAAATGGTCGGATCTCAGTCTCCTTTCTCTTGGAGTCGAGGTAGGCAACTGCAGGTGCAGGGAGTACACGTCCTTGAACTGTGAGCAAAGTCTTGTCGACAGCAATGCCGAATTTTTCCTAACAAGGTCAGCTCATCTGCTCCTCAATACAATAGCAGGCAAGAAAACATACCAGCACTTCACCATCGAGACCCAGAGTCTCGCGTCCCTCCCCAGTGATAGAGAAAGCGTTAGCGTAAGGGGTTCGGCAGGCAAAGTTGACCATCTCGGTCGACTCTCGACCATTAAGCTTAGCCTTGACTGCTTGTCCAGGCTGAATCTCCACAAACTCGGCGGGAACGAAAGTCGGTTTAGATGCAGTTCCAAGATTGAGAAGGGGGTAGTTCTGAGGCTGGAAGTTGTACTCTGGAAGAATTGTCAGCTTAATCCTTGTGGGAAGCAGTCATAACAGTGACGTACTTGAACGGTAATAGTCGAAAACCGTGATGTAGCGATTGTCCAGGTAGAAGCTCACGTTCTTGGGTCCAGGATACTCCCAATCACCGTCAATGCGAGGAGCATTGGGGCCTGAGAAGCTTCTCGCATGGGAGGCCTTGACGATCCCAAAGATGGCCTTGGATCTCCTGACCGTCTTACCGTCCGAGACCATCATGGTGACCCAGACACGTGTCTTGGGGAGGAACTTGCTGATCATGTTGACGGTTTTCTTGCCCCTTGCATCGGATCTAGACGCCGCGTACACATTGAGATTGCGAAAGATCTCGTCGCATTTACCAGCCACCTTGAAGATCCCATGCGTGACGTTGGCGTTGAGAAGAAGACGGCCTGTTCCAAGGCGCACAGACTGGAAGAATCCACGGGCAGCAATCAAAGACCGGCCGAGGTCAGTCGTGATGCCACCGTTCTTAAAGGAGAAGAAGCGCGATCTTCCGACCGCGCTGATATCATCGATATTGGACCGGGGACCGTACCCAAAGATGACGTTGAGGCAATCGACAACATCGGGGAACTTGGGGAAGTCGAGGGCAATGGCAGGGTCTTGGTCGTCGCCAGGAGCACCAAGCCTCTTGGCAGAGGTGCCGCCAGTAGCCGAATTGAGGTACTCGAACAAGTCATTCATGCGTATTTCGTTAGGTCCATGAATCTCAACTTCAAAGACGTCCATTCTGTCAGCGCCTTCTGCCGTGGCCACGCTGACACGCAGAGTGTTGTCGTTCTCCAGGGCGAGTTTCTTTAGGGAAACCAGCTGCGACTTGAACTCGGTCGCAATGACCAGAGATTTGTCGTTCTTTGTGAGCTGCTTCAAAACCTCAGAAATGACCAAGTGTAGCTTTCGGCCTTTGACCTCCCGAGGCTTGGGCTGCTTAGGCTGTTTGGGTTGCTTGCCTTTGCCCTTGGACTTGGCAGCAGCACCTTCCTCCTCGGCGACAATCTCCTTGACCGTAATAGTGTACTTGTAAAGGAAGGGGAACTTTGTCTTGATGCCATAGTAATTGGCCCAGAGGGTGACTGGGTTGCCTCTGGTACCAAACGCGGGCCGAGCAGGGAACTTGTCCTCCTTCTGAGATTTCTTGCCTCCGAGCTCGAGCGTTCCCATCTTTGAGATGAGCTGTTGGGTAGAAGATGACTGCTGTTGAACCGTCTCATTCTCAAGCTTCGTTGTGGCGGGATCGGGCTGCGGAACAGCTCCACCCATGCTAAACAAGTCAGTATCACCAAGCAAGAGGTTCATCGGGAGTCAAGGAAAACATACGTGAAGACAGGTGGTTGATCACCGAATCCTCCTCGGCCGCCACCACGACCGCCTCGTCCTCCTCCTCGACCACGGTCAAACCCTCCGTGGCCACCTCTGTAATCGCCTCGTCCTCTAGAGTCGCCACGTCCTCTATAGTCGCCGCGTCCTCTGTGATCTCCTCTTCCTCCGCCTCGAAAGCCGCCGGAGTCTCCACCACCGCGTCCTCCGTCTCCGCGACCTCGGCCGCCTCGAAAGCCGCCATCACCTCGACCACCTCGAAAACCGCCGTCGCCTCGACCACCGCCGTCACCTCGGCCGCGACCACCACGTCCTCGGCCCCCACGGCCGCCTCTATCACCTCTATCTGCCATGGCGGACACGAGGGTATGAGCTCAGAGTATGGTTTGGGGTATGAGCAAGGAAGGGAGGACAATCAAGACAGTGATTGGTGGGTACTGTTGAGTGTAGTAGACAATGTCTCGTAGGGATGCAGGTAAGTGATTGCTGATTGATGCTGAGTGTTAAACGGGGCTTCTGAGTGAACGTGTGTTGATGTGTTTGTGGGGAGTAAGAGAGAGAAGAAAAATGCGAAGGGGGGCAGTCAGAGAGGTTTTATTCTGAGAGAAAGCAACTGCTTGCGGTTGACAGCCGTGAATCACTGTTATGGCAGTGACAAAGGAGCAAGCTGCATCAGCTGGCCGCCAGTTGCAAACCGTCCGATCGCCTGTGATTGGTCGCTTTAGGCGAAGAAAGAAATCTCTTTCCAATGCCAAATGCTAGATGGGGATTAAGAAGAAGGCGGCACTTGAAGAATTGATCCCTGGGGTTGGGAGGGGGGAGCTGCGAGCTGGAGGTTGGAGGTTTAAGAGAAAGGCGGGAGCTATCGCGGGGGCTAGTGAGCTTAGCGACCTGGTGGAGCAAGCCAAGATGAACCAGGCTAGGAGGAACGAATTGCAGGAGCTTGTGGCTTCACGGTCATACAAAGGAATAGATTTAAAAGAGAAAATGCAGCGGTTGAGACGCACATGGATGTTTCGCCAAAGAAATAACCAATGTCGCTGCGTAAAGCTCAGAATGGTCGGCCTCCCGCAGATTTGTGACGCCTACCTCTAACCATGTATCATGAGAGGCCTGCATGGTTGGGCTAACAAGGCATTCTGACGAAGGTGGCCATCATCGATCGCCGCCTACCCTAGACTGTCACGGCAGTTTCATTATTCAGGTTGTCTTGTCTTATGTGGGTTCCTTGCAGATGATATCTGACTCAATTATTGCCGTGCCTTCATCACGCAGGAACTCATCGCTTTGAGCACACGTTCATCTCTTGTTCATCCCGTCTGCATGTTTGCTTGCTTGCTTGCTTCTTTCTAATGGTTGCCCTCTTTACACCGCCCCAGCTGGCCACGAAACCTGGTCTGGCCGCCCAATGGATACCCAGCCGCACCGTAAAAAGCAAAGAGAGACGTCACGGACCTTTATCACTGTTGTCTCTTCTCCTGCAAGGCTGGGTCACGGGCTTGGTAAAGTGACTAGGGAGACCAAACACCTTGAACGGCCCGTGATCGGAAAGGACCCTGCTCTCTGGGTCCATATGGTAACAATCAAGCTAGACCATGAAACTAAGCAGAGAGCCAAGCAAAGTTACAGAGTACAGACATCGCCATAACCTTCCTCAGTTTTACATAAAAATAGTGCCCCTCAAAAAAATCAATTCACTATCAGTACCTAGCCAAGAGTCACCACCCGTTACCCTACATTTCTGCCCTCATCCACCCACTTCGAGCCCATTGATTGACTGCCTCCAGGATGTAAGCGACCTCAACCTGCGGGGCTTGAACAACCAAGCGTCCATTCGACACATGGCAAGCGTTTGAGGACTTGCAGGCCTTTTACATGTAGCCTCGCACAAGGGGTCTTCCCTCTTGTCCTGGCCCCACAGCCCTGTGTTTGCGAGGGCCATGCTGTATGCGCTCAGAGCAACTTACACTTGGACCTCTTGCGTGCGACGGGACTCTCTGGGTATATCAGACCTGCCTTGATAACCCAGAAGATGCAATTGGTGTCAAATAAGCTGGTACTGAGCTATACCGTACCCTCCGGCTTCATCCCTCAGGAGCAGGATTCGGTGGATTCTTAATGTTGTAACCCTCATCACAACTTGAGCAATGCTCGGCTTCCCGCATACATCGAGTCAAGGGGTGCTTCAGAACGTCCCTCTGACAGGTAAGCGGAATCGAGACTCTACTGACTACGGATCTTTGCCAACTTACTCCTCTCACCCTCAGACTCCATGTATCTTGCCCACAAGTCTACTGCACACTACGATATCATGCACTTCTTCACCCAAGACCTACAAGAATAGTTGTCCCGATGCATATACACCACTCTTCAAACCATTATTCCCAGAAAACATCCATCACGCTGTCAGAAGTCTGTTTGTTGGATCCCCACGACACATCGATCGAACCACTGGCTCTCAATAAACGATAATCGGCTTGGACCCAAACCTATTACAAACCTACCATGTGTACCGGCCAGCGAGGCTTCTATATCTGCCCCTGCAAGAATCCGTCATGCCCCAGGAGAGGAGTCGTGCCGCACAGAAACATCATCTATGGGCACGTGGCAAAGATCGAGATAGACACGATTGCCTGGGATATATGCGAGTGGTGGATCGCCAACGGACCCCCTGAACAGGTTCTCAATCGGTACCTGAAGCCGAGTTGCGTTTACTTTGCGTGGCATACTCTTATGATCAACACGACAATATGTGAAGAGTGTGAGGTTACTTGTGCGGAGAGTAACAAAGGTGGTGGGAGCGGTGAAAGGAAGATGTGAATTATCTGGTATTGTTCACAACAAACAAAAAAGCGATAGAATGGGTTTAGATGGATCCGGCTCTTTGACACTGATGTTCAGAGCCCATGAACAATAAAATCGTTTCATCAAACGCTACACCACGAACGTCTAATTCCGTTGATACACCGACTATAAAGAGTCAAAAAAAATCAGAATTATGCCTTCACACAACTTGGTCATCACCAGCTACCTTTAACATCAGCTACTGGCTTGACACACACACATCAACACTCACTTCACACTCACACAGCAATACTACCTCATCAAGCTCTGACAACATGTGCAACGGCAGAAGAGTCAGTATCATGTGCCCCTGCACTAATGTAAACTGCAGCCGTAAGAATCCCTACGTGGAAGGGGGAGAGAATGGTCATCTGATTGAGACGGTCATCAACATTTTGCCTTGCAGTGCACTCGCGAACAAGCCCCAGCGTCTTGGTACCTACCCGAGCTGCATTATATGGTCCGACAGGACAAGGTGGGACGAAGAGATCTGTGAGAGATGCTTCGGAAGCGACTGCCCCCTATACCAAAAGAAGGAGGAGAAGAACCAGAGTTGGTTGGATATGAGCGAGCCCACGCCCTTCGGTTGGTTTTAGGGAGAATCGATATCAACTACAGGGAGCCGTGTCTAGTAACTTGAATACAACATTATTCATTTCGGTTCGATGTTTGCTTTTCTCTCCGTGAGTGACTCCGGTTGTGCCTGAAGGTCGAGTGGGATGACAGACCACAAGATCTCGCGAGAGGACAATGTGTGACTGTCGTAAGGGGGGACAACAAGGTCAAGAGATAAGATAGGCCTCGTGACCTTGATATAAAGATAACCCAACAAATTGTAGGTCGGGAGATGCATCTTAAATGGCAAGTTATATGTTATCCTGCTTGGAAGATTGCCCCAGTAACTCGACCTGAAAAGCCCTCATCTGCCATTATCCAATATGGCTAGCCAAAACTAACAACGCCAACCCCCTACTCCTTTATTCTAAATGCTCCATTCAATATCCAAAACGTCATGATTTGATATGCCCGGCTGTTGCGACTTGCAGGATCTCGTCTTCTAGCCCTGAGACGAGATTCACCTCTACCCCAGCATCTTGAAGTGTCTTGCGGCCAGTGTTCTCTCCAACAAAAGTCTCGGGCTCTTGAACCCCCACATACACCTTGGTGATCCATTGCTTCTGACGCAGGACCCTCTCGACGCAGGGGAGCTTGCCGCTCAGACGCTTGAAGCAAGGCTCGACCGTGGTGTAGAGTGCATGTGGGGTGTTGAATACTTCAGAGAGCTTCTCCTCCGTAGTGCCGTGCTGCTCAGCTAGCTTTAACAAGCAGCACTCTTCAGCATGGGTGTTTCCGGGAAGTTCTAGTGTGTATCCCTCGGCGATGATGGTGTTGTCGTCGAGTCGCACAATGAGAGCGCCCACACGGAAGTTTGTGGGTTTAGGAGGGGAGTTATTAGCCTGACCAAGCGCACGCTGCATATAGGCCTTGTGATCTCCAGGCTCTATTGTTTCCATTTTAGAATATTCAGAGTCTGGCCTGGGTAGTTGAAACGATTGAAACAAAAAGATGAGGAATGATGTTGAAGCTGCTCGGAGCTCCCCTCCCACCCACTTTGGCGGCCGGTGCTTGTAAGCTCCGATGACCGCATGCACTTTAACCAGACCCACAATTCTTCTCGGAACGCGTTGAGTCGCGTCTCTCGATGAGCACCGACACCTTTGACTCTCAGCTTTACCATCTCATCTACAAACAACGCCAACATCAGAAATAATGTCGGATTTCGAAGACGTACTAGACAGTGAGCCTCCAACTATTGACCCCTATGAGGTCTTGTGCGTGGAGCGGACAGCAAATCCCGATCAGATCAAAGGCGCATACCGGAAGGCCGCCCTTAAGAACCATCCAGGTTGGTCCAGCTCCCATTTCTTGTACGGGAGACCAGACACTGACAGTATTCAAAGACAAGGTCCCTCAAGACCAAAAAGAGCAGGCACACGAGAAATTCCAGTCCATCGCCTTTGCCTACGCCGTTCTCTCCGATCCTGCTCGACGAAAGCGCTACGACACGACCGGTTCCACAGCCGAATCGATTGTGGACTCTGAGGGCTTCAACTGGAGCGATTACTACCGAGAACAATACAAGGAGTCGGTCTCTGGCGATGCCATCGAAAAGTTTGCAAAGAAGTACAAGGGATCCGATGAGGAGAAGGACGATGTGCTTATCGCATACGAACAATGCGAAGGCGACATGGACGAGCTATACGAGAGGGTCATTCTGAGCGATGTACTGGAGGACGACGAGCGTTTCCGCAAGATCATTGACGAGGCTATCGAGAGCGAGGATGTTCCTAGCTTCCCCGCCTACGCCAAGGAGACCAAGAAGAAGCGCGCCACACGAGTCAAGAAGGCTCGAGCGGAAGCTGCAGAGGCTGAGGACTATGCCAAAGAGCTCGGCGTGCACGACAAGCTGTTTGGTGAAAAGAAGGGAAAGAAGAAGAAGGGCAAGGGAAGTTCTGAGGATGATCTCGCGGCGCTGATCCAAAAGCGACAGAAAGACCGTTCAGAGAGCTTCCTTGACCATCTTGCTGAGAAGTATGGTGCCAAGGAAAGCAAGCCTAAGAAGGGCAAGAAGAGGGCGGTCGAGGAAGAGCCATCGGAAGAGGCTTTCCAGGCAGCTGCTTCTAGGCTGCGGGGCTCTAAGAGATCAAGACGGTGAAGATTGAAGGGCAAGATGCTGGGCTGGGAATGGAGCCGGGGGTCTATGACGTGGTATGGAGTTTGGAGTATGAAGGCGACTTTTTTTGTATGGAATTCTATCATAATACTAGCCTGGCATATTGCAAGCAAGAAAAATAATTCATGATGGTTTCTCTGAGTATCAGCACCTGCAGTTCTAATCTGACGAATGTCTATCCGTATTTCATGACAACTTGTTGACGCTATCGGGTATGTGCCAGGATACATACAACAAGCAAACAAGTCAGCCCGACCCAACTTTTTACATAGAAACAGGATACAATTGATCAAGAATACCAACGCTAACCTAAGCCTATAGACTTGATTGTACCATTTGATTCTTCCTCTTATGGGTGAGGAAAACATGAATCACTGTCAGTGTTGTTAGTGACAAGGTCCCCAGTCCCAAGCCAGTGGGGTTGTTTAGCACCTTCTGCCTGCAAAAGTTTCACTTCACCCTTCCACAACATCCATTGTCGTGTGACGTCTTTCCCTGTGAGCAGACATCAACCTGACAGCATCCATTAATTGACGATGCGCAAGGATGAATAATTTGTCGCTCAAGAGAACTCTGCCGTCATGATGCCATGAGCGACCCGGCCAAGCCCCCAATTTACCCGCGGTATTGTTTCCATCTCGCGCCAACCGTGAATACCTGGTGCCTCTTTCGTGTAGCCGATATTCACGGCCTTGACCAACACGATGGCTTTGAAGGTGAGTTACTTGATGGAGTTGTTACAGAGATGACCATTGACGGGTCGCAAGGTGAAAACTTTTACTTCTACGGGAATTTGCCAATAAAATGGGTGCGCATTGTTGGGGTGGTTGTCGCCATCGATGACTATGCAGGGCGACGCGTCTACACTGTAGATGACAGTAGCGGCGCCTGTATCGAATGCACAATCCTCATGTCGGCTTCTCAGGAAGGGGTCGATAGTGCGGCGACGGCGACAGACGCTGCCCCGAAGAAGGTGGATGCAAATTCACTCGCGACTGCTGCCCTCTTGGCCAATATCAATGTTGGAAGCGTCGTTGATGTCAAGGGGGGGATATCCACCTTCAGGGAAGAGCGGCAGCTCAATATCGAGAAGATGACCCCTCTACGAGGCACAGCACAGGAGGTCGCGCTCTGGGAAAAGAGGATCAAGTTCCAGTCTGAGGTGCTGGAGAAGCCTTGGGTCCTGCGGAACAGAGACATCCGCAGATGTCGCAAGGAGGCTGAACGAAGTGAGGAGGAGGCGGAGAGGAAACGCAAACGGCTCAAGGCCATGATAGAGCCAAAGGTCGCCAAGCAGCCGACCAGGTCAGTGGACCAAGACCAACGCAGCGAGAGTCAACAGCCAAGCAAGGCCAAGCGTCTGGAACTGCGACAGATTCTTGAGCATGGCGAAAGAGGCAAATATGATGCGCTTGGGTTATGAGATAAAGCAGGTTGATAATGTTAACAAGGGGCTTGTTTTGCTTAGCGGGCGTTCCTGGATAGGTATGGACTGAGAGACACAGCAAAGACTATTGTTTAGCAGTGATTGGCAGACACAAGGCCATTATGCCCTGTTCCGGAATGCGATTTTGACTTTGAACGTGATTGAGCTGCGTGGCAGCCCTGCGGAGGATTTCCATAGGCTCGGGACTTGGCAAAGACACATGGACAGTCTCTGGCAATCGCGGTAGATTGTCTCACCTTCTAACAACTCCCTCTTAACGAATGTCACCTTGAGTCAAGTGGTTGGCTGAAAGTTCAAGACAAGCTGCACGGGAGAGTGCCTCGAGACGGCAGACAGACAGATTGACAACTCACTCGTCCATCTGACTTGATGTGATGAGATGGATGGCAAGGCGTCGTCATCAGCAAATCGATAGTGTGTCTGGGCCAAAGACACTATCCAATTTTTTCCTACGGGGACGTAACCGCGAGTGGACTGGCGTGAGAATCAACTGTCGGCTGAAAAACCTCGGGAAATTCACATCCCTAAAGGAGACCTTGATTACTTCCGACAGCCGCGATGGCGCGTATCAGCTTCACTGTGAGGCGTCCAGTGAGACGCCGTGACTGTTCTGTGCGTTGATGATGGAAATTTGGAGGCGCTTTTAAACCCCATATTCCCCTGGGCTGAGCGTCGGTGTCGGCTGTGGCGAGCTCATCCGCAACGCACTACAACGGCCATGCCCCTTTTGAGGGCGGTTTTTGCAGAGAATCGATAGTCCCTGAAGCTAGGGTGAGAGCGGCTGCTTTGTGGGACGGCCCTACTGCAGGCACACGCGAAGCCACGGGGCACGTCTTCATGGATATTGGCTCTGGATTGGACGCCCACTTCCCTGGAAATGGTTCCCATCCCCACACCATCACCAACAGCGCAACTCAGGTAAAGTTCGAGACTGAGGACATGCGCCCGGGACACTTGATCTGGAATGCGCGAGCGACCTTGATCGAGGCTGGAGCTTTTTGACACAGACACAGACACAGAGAGAAGCTCTTTCCGGATCATGACGGAGATTCGAGGTGCCTCCTGCCTTGAGCACATGAACAAATGCGCGAATATTCAATCATAATGCAATCCATGAAATGGAACCCAAACCCTTCACTGTGCCTCATTCACGCCTCTTCCTTCGAATTCCAGCCAATCTCACTCATTCTCCATCCTAAAATCCAATTTCTCGATTCAGTGTTATCCTTGTGCGCCATCTTTACCGGTACCTGAACCGCCCTACGCCTCCATTAACGACTTCAAGTCACTATCCCATACCTTAGCGAGCATTGCTTTTCGCGGTCGATTCTAGCCTTGGTCTAGCTTCCAGGTAAGCAAGCCACGCCAAAACACGTTGGTTCATTTCTTCCCGATGGATGCAAGAGTCTAGCCCCCTCTGCCTCTGCCGGGGGCCACCAGACTAGCGATTTACGCATGCGATGGTATCTCAGCTTGTGAGCATGGCCCTGGGCCATGTGAATTGTTATATGAACCATGGATCCCCTTCCCGTCAGACATCCTGATCGATCAAGCCATCACCTGTCTTGTCTTGCAGAGGTTCCAAACTTCTCCATCAAGGCAGATCCCCTCCTTTAACTTATTCACTTACTTTCCCTTCACCATGAGATCTCACAGGTTTCTCCCGATATGGCTCCTCTGGCTAACCCAGGGACAGGGGTTGACCATCCCCAACGCCAACGACAACTTGGCCGATTCCCACCAGGAGTTCAAGAGAACCATTGCGACCGAGGGCCAGGAGTATCTCACAACTTACGCTAAGGACGACATTATCCCGGCCACCGAGACTGTCGACGTTAGCACCAGCAAGGCGCAGACTGGAACTGCCATTGTTCTTCCTTCTCTCTCAGACGTTGAGCCTCATACTGAAGGTTTCATTGTCACCGACCTTTACAACCCTCTTCAGACCGAGGCTCCTATTCTTAGCACCTCTATTTCGAGCCCTTCGAGCCTTCTCAAGCCTGTTGCATCTCCTACCAAGAACGCTCAACCTTCAGGCCTTTCCAAGATGGCGACCAGCAACGACATTTTCGCTAACCCTATCGACACCAGCGCTCCTCTGTCCATGTTCCAGAGGAAGACGGACCACCCCGTTCCCCGTCTGGGAATCTCTAAGTCAGCCCCCCTCGGAACCAACAAGTTTTACTCCAACTTCTACCTTGGAGACCAGAAGAGCCCCGTCTACACATACCCCTATGCGCTCTCGTGGGCTGCCGGTGCCGGTGCTGCCGCGAGTTGGGGTATGGCGATTTCTCACGTCGAAGCCAGCCAGCGAGTTTACGGTCCTGTTCAGTCTAACAAGGCTGTGGAGTACTACGTCAACCCCGTCGGCATCCAGTCCATGATCATCTCAGCCAAGGAGCTGGGCTCCAAGACCACCTTGACCATGGACTCTCTCGGCCCTCACTACGCCAGGGCTATGCTTAGAAAGGATAGCTCTTCTGCTCCGGCCATCACCTTCCCTCTTTCTCAGGGCAGTCTCTTCACCACTGCCTACTACAGCGGCGCCACGCCCTTTATCCAGTCCAGCGTCTACTTCAAGAGTATGACTCAAGTGGCAAAGGACCCCAAGACCAACGTGCGCAAGTTCAACTTTGTCCTCGAGGATGGTACCACTTGGCGACTGTATGCGTACAGGACCAGGGGTGATCCTCTTAGCCTGACCGTCACCAACAACGGTCTCGCTTCTTCCAGCAAGCCCTTCTATGGCTTGATCCAGATCGCCAAGGACCCCAAGTCGAGCAAGTCTGAGGCAGTTCTTGACAACGGTTGTGGCATTTATGCGACTGGCATGACCATCAGCGGCTCTGCTGTCGGTACTAAGGGCACTTACAGCTTCACCTGGAGCAAGTCTGGCCACACTTCCGGAAACCTCTGGATGTTTGCTCTTCCTCACCATCTTACCTCGTTCGACGCCGCCACCACCGCCAGCATCCGGGACTACAAGCTGCAGACTCCCACCAAGGGCGTTGCCACGATTGTTGGAGGTACCAAGTGGACCATGGTCGAGCCCTCGATGCCTGTCAACATGGGCTTTGCTCCTTGGGATCCTTCTAAGGGCAGCAAGGGATTGTCCGCCAAGGCAAAGACCACCATCAAGCCCATCGCGCAGTCGGAAGTCTCGCAGGACATGATCGCGCAGACCAACCTGGACTCGATGTACTTTTCCGGAAAGGTGAGTGATGGCTTCAACGATACAGAATCATGATCTAACGAGCACGAATAGGCCCTGGCCAAGTTTGGTACCATCATCTATGTCATCAACAACCTCTTGGGCGACGCTGGTCTGGCCCAGTCAGGTTTGACTAAGCTCAAGACAGCCTTTGCCAGATTCGGTACAAACAAGCAGAATTACCCTCTTGTCTACGAATGTAAGTAATCTTGTCTGGGGTATACTGGAATAGTAACTAACTCGATCAACTAGCCGCCTGGGGCGGTCTCGTCTCCTCTGCGTCCTATGTCACAGGACAGTCGGGTTCTGACTTTGGAAACACTTACTACAACGACCACCACTTCCACTACGGTTATCACATTCTTGCTGCTGCCTACATCGGTTCTATGGATAGCAAGTGGCTTGCTGCCAACAAGGCCTATGTCAACAACCTTGTTCGTGACTTTGCCAACCCCAGCACCCAGGACAAGTGGTACCCCCAGTGGCGAAGCTTTGACTGGTACCACGGCCACAGTTGGGCCCACGGCCTGACCGCTATGTGGGATGGCAAGGTAAGCTTTAATTTGTACTCATGATGCTGAGACAAGACACTGACAGCCATGATAGGACCAGGAATCTAGCTCGGAGGACATCATGTCTGTGTATGCCCTCAAGATGTGGGGTCAAGTGATCCAGGACACCAGCCTGGTTGCACGGTGAGTTGAAGATGCTGTTCTTGCAAGGATCCGGACACTAATGATGGACAACAGAGCCAATCTGCAACTGGCCGTTATGACACGGGCTATGCAGCAGTACTACTACTATACCAAGGACAACACCGTTCAGCCCAGCAACTTTATCGGCAACAAGGTGGCGGGTATTCTCTTTGAGAACAAGATCCACCATACTACATGGTTCAGCCCCAACATTGAAGCCGTCCAGGGCATTCACATGATCCCGATTCTGCCCCCTTCAAACCTGGCCCGAACCAAGACGTTTGTTCAGCAGGAGTGGGATACCTATTTCAGCAGCGGCCGTGTTGACAAGATCGACAATGAATGGAAGGGCATCATCTATGGCAACTACGCGACAATCAACCCTTCGGCGGCTTGGACCTTCTTTACGAGCTCCAAGTTTGACGCGAAGTGGATCGATGGCGGTGCATCAAGGACGTGGTTCTTGGCGTACGCTGCAGGTGAGTTTTACTCTGTCAAAGAGGTGGCAAAGACAAGGCTAACAACTGTGATACAGCCCTCGCCGGGATTTAATAGACTGAGGCGGAGTTGAATAGAGGCCGCGTCATGATGGATATCAAGGCGTCGGCGGCCGGCCCTTTCAGGGGCATGGCCATCAGTGCTCGAGATGAGCAACTGTGTACAAAAAGTTGGGCATAGAAGGAACGACAAGATAAGATACCTCGACGGGAAGAAAGAAAGATTTACTTTGTATATTGAAAGAGGAGACAGAATGGGTTTTCGTATTCTACTGGCGTTTAGAGATGGGGAAGAAAGATGGATGGTTGGATTGGATTCCTGACCTCGCCAAGACGGGAGGCAGATGCAGCACCTTTGACAAGGTTTTACAATTTCATTTTTTACCTACTCTTCACATTCACTTTTACCAAATTCAGTTCAGATTTCGGAATTCCGAGACATTCTTGAGAGGATTGGGAGTTTGACAAGGGCCTCGGCCCAATAAGACGTGACGCATGTCGCAGGTTGTCTCGAAACTTGATTTCCTTGGAAGATGGGGCCGAGAGATCGACGACGCCTCATGAAAACAAGCATTCCCGGGCATCCGGGGTCGATAGAGTTTGCCAGCCAACCACTTGAGGAGGGTGACAGGTTGTGCTCTTGTTGAGGGGGAGGAACGAGGCGCAGCTGTAGATTTGCGACATGGGGCGGCAGTCTTTTGCAGATTTGGATGGATTCTGAGATGGAGTGCCAAGACAAATGATGAGCATGAAGGTTGAACACTGCCCTGGCAGGCGGTTTGGTGGAGATCGGCAGGGGGTTTATTGGCGAAAGAGATCCATGGATGGTGACGATATCGAGGAATTGATTTTCGCTTGAGGGCGTATCAATCTTTAGTGAACTTTGATGAAATGGTCAGAGGGGGACGGACAATAAATACGGAATTCAGAGGAGTGAAAGCACAGCTAATTCAGTACCTTTTTTCTTTTTCTTTTTTCCGTCACTCGCTAGAATGGCCAATGCCAACCGAGAATTTTCACTGCATTTTTAACCCGTCACGAGCGGCGCCTCATTATCTTGACGTTTGACGCAGTTCCATCCTATCGATAAGGTTGCCATGGAACCCGGAACCCAAAAACCCAATGAGTTCCGGACCGACGGCCCCGTGATGCGTGTCACAATTGGAATTGGTGAGCTGTTGCAGCCGCAGTGATAATCCCGGCAATGTCGGACTGACCTGCGAGTAAATAAATGTGCGACTGACGGAACTGCGGGTGGAAGTGGGTAAGCGGCCGTTTCCACGGTAAGCTGATGCAGCAGATAGATGCATATGAGGGGGTCAGATCTCATTTGTACTTTTGGGGCCTGCTTCTCTCTCTGCATGGGTTTTTGAGAATGATGACGATGATGATGATTTTTGTATTGAGCTGTTGGAATTTACTGTTCTAGTATGTCGTGTCCTTGGTGGCTTCGACGCCAAGAAAAAGAGATTAAGTCGAATAAGCTTTTTTGCCAACCACGCAGAGACCACCACCATTACCTCTAACTCCGTAGACTCAAAGAAAAAGACGAAAGGTCGAGATTAGCTTGGTGGTTGACGTCTTGTCCGTGGCTCGGTTCGCAGTTAAGGTTTGCCTCCCCCATCCCCATCGTGCTGAGCCACGGCGATGGACCAACATAACACGCCTTGCCTTCACTAGGAATCGGCGCTTCCTGGATCGAGACTGGGGCCAAGAAACCCGAATGACTGAGCAACAGTGACAAGCGCAAGAAACAGGACCCGAACTGGAGCTCCCGAGCTGAAAAGAAAGACTCTCACCCCTGTTACAACATGTCACTGACGGTGGGTACGGTGGGGACCTCAGGGAGCTCTCAGCGGGTTGCGGGCTGGTTGCTGGCCAACTTGAACTCAGCTGACCAATTAGAAGTCTCTTACATCAAGCTTCCTTCTTCAATTGTGGGTCGCCGATCTCGACCCATGTCCTACGTCAACGTGGGTAGCTGCCCACTTCCCTTCTTCAAACCTGGGCAAAGAGGCCTCCTGGATCTTCGAAAGCTCCGTACCACGTTTTCTTTCTCTTTGCACTTTCGCCCCAAACACCACCCATCCCCAATCTCGAATTCAGGCTGTGCTGTTCACCGCAGCTGCTGATACGTACGCGCTTTTTCGCTCTTCACACCGACTACTCCAACACCTCGTTGAGCGGGGGGTTGATTCGAACACTGCCCTCTTTGAAGCAAAGGTTCTTCTTCGTTACGCGCCGTCCGTCCGTCTTCTCTTCGCTTTCGCTCCTTTCGGTCTCTCGTGTCACACACACTTCGCGGCTTATCTATCAATTTGAATCGCGAGAAGCTTCACCAGACGCGATAAGTCATGGTTTGTGAGTAACCACCACGAGTTTTAGCCTTTTTCGTCTGCATCTTCTTCGCTGCGCCGTTCCCGTTTCCAAGGCACAGCATAGAGCCGAGCCGTCTAGAACGTGTCCCAAGTAACCCCAGGTCCATGGGAAGAGATCGGCAACTTGTAACTCTAGCATCTTTCACACTTTCATCCATCCTTTTTATCCATCCCATCCTCCCCCATCTTCTTCTCCCCATTCCTACAC
>JABCKD010001162.1:0-21247 GCA_013186415.1 Fusarium sp. NRRL 66088 | reverse complement strand
TCCCACACCCCTCCCCCTGTCCATGCTTGCTCATTGACCATGCCGTTCGCTCTCGACAGCTCGTGCTTCGCTGCTGCGCTGCGCTGCTCTTGTGTTGTTTCCTGACATTATAGCCCGGGCCTCTTGCTAAGACACCATATCTGGGCTTGTCACAGCGCTTTCCGGGGGTCTTGGATGGATGTAATCAGACCCTGGCTTGGGCTTTGCATCGTCGTCTCCCCACACCGTTAAGTCGCTGCCGCCGCCTCCTTTCGACCCGAGAACTTGTTGGACTTTCATCTAAAACCAGTTCTCCCGGGTGAACTTATTTCTTTTTCCTTTGCCCCTCAAGTGCACCCCCTAGCTCCATCTAGCTCCCCATCTAGTTCTGGCTCATCGTGTCTCGACTCCGGCCAAGACCAAGAGAAGCGAGGCAATCCCAGCGTGGGTACTTTTTCTGCGCATATAGCAGGTCCTCGAGGTCATACTAGTAGGGCTTGACGGAACCCTTGACCGACGTTTTCTCCTTCTTCAAGACAAGACTACTACCCTCGACGATCTTCCCTTGCCCTCCTAAACATCCTCTGCCCCAAGATCGAACCAGTCTGCTGCCTCCTGGGTCGACAGATAGCTGCCTACGCACAACAAGGCTTGCCTTGGCTTTGCTCACCTCGATTGGCGCTCCACGATTTGCTCTGCCTCACCATATCATCCTGTTCCCGTCCATTGGTTCAGCGCACCCTGGGCATCACCAATCACAGGGGATCTCACTTCGTCAAGGCCTCGAGCCACGCTTCTTGATCTGAACAGCCATCGCTGCGGCCTCCCGAGACAGTTCTTCTCCTTTTCACATCTTCTGGAGGCAACTGGTACCTGACCGAGCCCAACTCTGCCGACACCTAACCCAGCTGCCCACCACTACGCAGCATTCATTACGACGCGGCTTTCACCTTGACACATCTAATCAGGAACCCTTTATTACCGGAGTGCCTCGGAGCTCCTAGCGTACCTGGCCTTCACGACTATCCTTCTTTGGGTTGACTTGTAACGACAACAGACTTGGAGTTCCGTCAAGACTTGATAACGGAGCTCCCCCCAACAACAACGCCAGGCTTTTCGGAGCCGCCGCAACAGCATAACTTAGACGAACCCAGGAAAGTCGCCGAGCTGGCCCAACTCAAGAGCGAGTCTCCGCTCTGCCTCCTGCGGGCAGAGTTGCCGTCCATCGCGGGTGTGGAGGACCGTCTCTCTCTGGGACGCACTCCGCGATCATATTCCAACGGTCCCCACGCGGGCAGATTGGATTTTCCAGCTGCCACGGTGGATATCGTGTCTCTCCTCAAGGCCCCCGACTCGCATGAGTCTTCTGTCTCTCCGCCTCGTCAAGTCCCGCCAGTAGCTCAACCACCTTCGATCAAGGCCTCAACCGTCCCGCCCCGGCCTGCGCCTGTAGCTCCAACACATATGCCTGCTGGAAGGCGAAGCATGCCTGCGCACGCCACGGACCAGCAGCAGCCCGTCAAGAAGCAGAGCAAGTGGTCGCCGGAGGAAGATGCACTCATCATCGAGCTTCGAGGGAGTGGTATGAAATGGGAGGACATCTCCAAGCGCCTGCCAGGCCGGAGTGCCATTAGCTGCCGCCTACACTACCAGAACTACCTCGAAAGAAGAAGCGAATGGGACGAAGAGCGCAAGAACAAGCTTGCCCGGTTGTACGAGAGGTAAGCATGCCACGTCGGATCACTGGATGGAGCGAGCCTACCTCGAGTGGTCCTCGCGTTCCAAGGCAGAGCTAACATGAAGCCAGATTCAAGCCAGAAATGTGGGCCAAGGTTGCGGAAGAGATGGCAGTCCCCTGGCGAGCAGCCGAGGCCATGCACTGGCAACTCGGTGAAGCAGACATGGCTCGACGAGCAGGTGTTATCCCTTTCTCTCTAGCCGCCGTGAACGTCGACAGCAACAACAGCCACCGGAGCTCTCCCTCACGCAGTCACGTCCACTCCCAGTCCCAGGGTAGCATGCCTCGTGACCTCGGAGCTCCTTCGCCTCGAGCAATGTACAGCAGAGCGCCCCCGATGCCAGTTGCCAGCAGCCGAACCATCGTCCGTCGAGAGTCTATCCCGCCTCCTCCTCCTCCTCCTCCGATGCCCATGGGCCCGGACCACCCCAAGGAAGTTCACTACGTGCCAGGACCAGGGCTGGCCCCGATCCAGAACCAACCACCACCTAGGAGCGCGGGTATGCTTCCCGGCGTTGCTGAGCTTACTACTGGTGTCAGCCCATACAGCACACCCGCCGGAGCCCCCAATGTGGGATCCATCGCGGCAGCGAGCCAAGGACCCCTCTTCTCCAGCCTCGCCAGTTACTCGATGGAATCTGCTGGATCAAAGCGACGGGCTTCAAGCCCAGACCGACTTCAACATGAGGCGAACCACCGACGACGCATGGCATAAGGCAGTCTAGTCTGTTCATGTTGACTGGCAATGGGACGAGCGGGCGAACACTGGAGTTGGAATTATTGATCTTTATTGGCATTTCCTTTGCGGGTTGATTTTGCAAAGGATGGTGTTTTGGTCACTGCGAGCGACGATAGGTTTTACTACGATGGTACGGATAAGAGGGACTGCATGGACTGCATCGGCATGGAACGACATGAGAAAGGATCTCGTCTTTGTCTTCCGGGAGTGTTGTTTCTTGATTTCTTTTCTTTATTGGACGCGGTTGACGGGCAAGATTGAGCGGTTTTTGGCACAAAGATGAATATTCACTCGACTTACACAACAGCATATCTATGGATGGATGGCATCAACCGACGACGGGACGAGAGGGAACGAGGGAAGGATGACTTGATGCGATGAAAAATCCCGAAAAAAAAAACGTCGGACTTTTTTTTTAAGTTCTTTCTATTCTTTGACTTGTCTTTTTTACTAGCTACGGCCTTGTTTCATTCTGTTCTTTGTGTTTATTTCGTCTGCATGAGTCAGAGGCGTCTTGAGAGGAAGCGAAGGATGAATGGATGGTTGGTTGGAAAGCATATGGGCTCAGGGGGGATCGGCCAGGGGGGTGGCCTTTGGGAAAAAAGGAGTTGAAAATGCAAGGTTGTTTTTATTTGTTGCACAGCACAGCATCTGTCTTGAGTTGAAAGAGAGGTTCTAACGAAGAGGGAGGGGAAGAGCTTGTTGTTTTTATTACATATCTTGATAGATCATGTCGAGGATAGAGGGAGACTAGTGGATATCTTAGTGTTGTTGTACAGTTACTCATGTTACGTATTACCTTTAAAAGAAAGCTCTTGGATGAGAATAATCGAGTCACGGCGGGCTACAGTTCCTACTTTATGCGTGTGTATGGCAAGCATCCGTTTGCGGGAGTGAGCTCGCCCCGGGAAGAAGAATGGGCATCAAGTCGGTGAGTAGGTATCCGAATGTCAAACGCCCACGAGTCTACCTTTGTATGGATGCTTGACTCGATCGATTTCCCATTGTAGCACCTCTGGCACTGCGGTGCCCGTCTTAGGCCGCCGGCCGACTACATACCACCCACCAGTTGTCCCTCTCGTAGCCGCTCTCCTCAACCTTGCCCCCAGCCGCCACGACGTCCTCCTCGAGCTCGCCCTCGCGGTACAAGTGGTAGTAGCGCTGGTACGTGCCGCCCGGCTCCTCACCCTTTGGCTTGCGCATCACCCACGAGACGAGCCTGTCCTGGTCACTGCCCACGTCCCACCCGCGGCGGCTCGACGCCTGCTCCAGCGCCCACACGTAGACGAGCACACGGCCGGCCTCGGGGGTCACGCAGTCCAGCAGCGCGGCGACGGCCTCTTGCCGGCGGACGCGGGTGGACATGTGGTGCACGACAGCAATGCAGATGGCAAAGTCGGCGGCGGCCCGGCGGTAGGGAAGAGCGAAGCCATCAGCGACGGCAACGTCAACATCCGAGACTCTTGGGTCGTCGTCCTTGCCATCAGCACGAGGTCGCCGCAGCTCGGTCCGGGCGAGCTTGACGAGTGCAGGGCTCCGGTCGGAGCCCAGTAGGTGCACGGCCGGGTTGACTCGCAGGTACTTGCCGTTGCCACAGCCGACGTCAAGGCCGACGCTGCCGGGCGGTTGGGCCTGGAGGAAGCTGGCGACACGAGGCCAGGGCTTGTGGCGGGTAGCTGAGAAGTGCGGCGCGATGGCCTCGTAGACGGCGTGCACGTGGGTTTCCTCGTAAGTTTCCGGGGCCTCCTCCGCCTCAGAGGGTGAGAATACCTCTGTTGCTGATGGTTCCTGAGGTTGGGCGGCTTGTTGATGCTGAGAGTTGGGTTGCTCAAGTGGCCCGTCCCCTTGATCGCCAGCCGGCGACGCCGACGAACCACTCGCCATAATTCCTGGGGGATATCGTAACAGGGGACCTTGTTTATCAGAAGCCTGGGGGGGCGTGTGAAAGGTGAAGAATAGCTAGAGTCTGATAATGGTTGTTGGTTGTGGTGTTTGGTGAGATGGGGTTTAATTTCTTGCAACTTACAGCCCTGCGTGTGGTGGTGGTGTATTTTTTTTCTCTTAGCGGAGGTGTGAGTGTGGCCCGCCGATTAGTGGAGTAAATGGTCTGGAGCGGCTCCGTGTGGCTGACCTAAAGAACATGAAGATCTGGCCCTGCCCGTGATGGAGCGACTCTGCGACAAGGACATTGGCGTAGTTTCATGATTCAAGAAGTCTCAATGGTTGAGGTCTGTAGATGAACCGTGCGAGAGGAGCGGTTATTGCAACTTGGTGGTTGGTTGTCGAGTTGAACGATGGACGTTTACATGGTCAAGGTTCTGTTGCTGTTGCTGTTGCTGTTGCTGTTGCTGTTGCTGTTGCTGTAATGGATGAGATGAACAAGAGACATTTGAGTTACAACAAGACAACAACGTCTGTTCACCCCCTGTTGCATTTGATGATGGATGGTCCCCTTTTTTTACGAGGCCCCCCAGTCACGAACACCTCGGATCCGCCTCCGCTCTCAGGCATCCATGATCTTCTTTTTTTTATGGACATGCACTTGCCTTTTTCAGGGTCCCTGGCTCGGGACATGATGATTCTCGAGGCAAGGGGTGGAAGGTAGGGGAGGGGCGATATTAATATCCACTCCACAACCTCATCTCTCTCTATGTCTCTCTTTTGCTCATCACATCACCATTGGCATCATATCACCCCATTCATAGGAAGGGGATAAAAGCACGGGGATCTTAAGCCACTCCGCCAGCCATCCATCAAAACCAACCATGGATGATGGAACTCTTCTCCCGTGCTTCTACGTCCGCGCCCCCCTCTCCACCACGCACGCACGCGCGCACACACAGACGATGAAACCCTTCTCTCGAACTTTGAGGCCTGCCCTCTCTTGACAAGGGGCCTGAGCGATGTGATGTGGGCATGGGTGCTCCCGCTCGCAAGCAAGAGATGCACGTCATCTCCGATCCGCCGGGCTGAGACTGGAGCCTCGACTTGTTCCTCGAGGAAGCGAAGCGAACCGTCTCTCGCTGACTCGAGAACACATGCGGAATCGTTCCCCGGTCCGCGGCCACGAGGGAGCCACGCGGACCTTGGCCCATGCTTTGCGCTCAAAAGACAGGGCCAATGAATGCAACGTGGGAATCTACGCACAGGCTTGAAACGAGTAATGAATCAACAGCAACAGCAACAGCAACACATGGCCGGCTAGCCTTCTTTTTTGCGAGCTAGGAAGGAGGCGCGCTTTGATGAACGCATCATGGTCAGATGCCTGCCCTGTCGCTGTTCTCGAGCCCTTCTTTTCTTCTAACCCTGTCAACCTAGACATGGATATCTGACATGAACCATCCATCTCGGTCATCCGCTTGTAGCGCCGGCATAGCCCAACCCCCGGGCTGTCTAGCCTGTGCATGCATCTTGTGCAATGTGCCTGGGTTGTCATTGTTCATGCTGATAACCAAGGTAATATTCAATGCCTCGTTCATTACAGGCTCAGTATATCCCAGCATATCCCTCCCTACTCCAACCTTTTTTACGTTTCGTCATTAAAGCATGGACCTTGTAGCTTCCTCTAACTCCTGCCCTTGTTGAGGGGGCTGTTCTCATCAAAGACGTCAGTGGTGATGACCTCGGGATACGTCACGCCGCCTTGCTTGAGAGCACTCTCCATCGTCTCCATGATGACGATGCTCTCAGACCAAGGAATCGAGGGGCTCTCCTTCTTGCCATCACGTAGACATCGGGCGCACTCGTCGGCCTCCCAGAACATGCCGTGTCCCCAGTTGTTTCGCTTGGGGTCCTGAGGGATTGGGCAGTCGACCACCTCGATCTGGCCGTTGCCGTCCGTCTTGATCACCTTGTACTCTGTCGGCCGGAACGCAGGGCCTGTCACTTGAATCTCGCCCTTGGTTCCCTGGATGCGGATGGCAGGTCCACCGGTGTACTTGCCGTCGAGGTCGGTGCCCACGCGCAGACTTGTGGTGGCGATGCCCATGGTCTTGTGCTTGGGGAACTGGCAGATGATGCTTGTCGTCTCGTCAGCACCAGTGTGGTACTTGTTGATGGCGGCGACGACGTTGGGAGCCTCCTTTTCGGCCTCGGGCTGGACGTGGTACAGAGACTGGAAGACCCAAGTCAGAGAGTAGATGCCGAGATCGAGCAGAGCACCGCCGGCGAGGTCGGGGTTGACCATTCGGTGCGAGTCGTCAAAGTCGACTTTGCCATTACCAAGGTCCCTGCCGAACGAGAGATCGGCTAGAAGCTAGTTAGCTATATCCAACCAAGTCGTGGCCAAGGTGAGGCTGGCTTACCAAAAGTTCTGTAGACGGTGCCAATGGCTCCCGACTGAATTAGCTCTCGCACCTTGATGCTGAGAGGGAAGTATCGTGTCCAGACAGCCTCCATGAAGAAGACGTTCTTGGCCTTGGCAGCCTCAACCAGCTTCTTGGTCTGGGAAGCGGTCACAGTGAGGGCCTTCTCGCAGAGGACGTTCTTGCCAGCCTGAATAGCAAGCATGGCATTCTGGAAGTGGTGGCTGTGAGGCGTAGCGACGTAGATAATGTCGACATTGGGGTCGGCGACGAGCTCGGCGTACGAGCCGTAGAGGGCGGCGGAGGATGGACCGTCAATCCTCTTGATAAAGTCGCCGGCTCGGGAAGCAGAGGAGGAAGAGGCGACGGCAACGATCTCGTGACGCACGTCGGTTACATCTCGCACAGCAGGATCAGTGAGAATATCCTTGCAAAAGTCTGTCGTCAGGAGTTAGCAAGTTGGCTGGCTGTATGTTGGTAGAGCAGTGGTGTAGCTCACGCTCGGCGATTCCGCCGGTGGCCAAGATGCCCCATCGAATTGTGTACGGAGTAGAAGCCATAGTTACAAGAGAATGCGATTCTTTAGGGTGTTGCTTGTGTCAGGAGAAGCAGAGATGGTATCACAGAGGAGGCACGTAAAGTGACGTGAGTGAAGAGGGTCTTATTTATCCTGAAGCTGCAGCTCTGGCGGGGTAACAGAAGGCTCAATGTCCAGTAGCTTCCCGTTGCTCTGATGGTGGGTGGATGCTTCCTTGTGGAGGAGGGGAACTCGGAATTGCTTCACTGAGCATGTCCGGCCGATGGCGTCGCAACACCAGTTTAGGCTAGTATCGCCGGGAAACCAGTCCTGACCTTTTTTTTTTCAGCTTGCTTACCAAATCAACAGAATATTTAACCGGGTTTCGGTGTGACTCAGGTCTTGAAAGCTGCTTAACCCGGTCAAATAGTGCAATGTACGGGTTTCCCTTGGACGCTTTGCTGCGTTGTCTGCCCCGCGAAGAACCCCGCGCGAGCTTCGTCCGAGGTGGGGGTCTTGTTGTACGGGCTTCACTCCGCATCGCCGACGTCATCTTGGGGGCGCGCTTGTTGTTACTAGAAAAGGTGAGCAGCCCAGCTCAGCTCGCTGCTAGCTTTCCCGAGCTATTTTTCATTTGAAATTGCCCGAGTTTCTTTGTTGCGGTGGAACAAGTATAGAACAGTCCTCATCCTTTTGAACAACCCTATCTCGGATAGACGAGATATTGACAAGACATGAAAGCCTGCCTTTGTGTTAAACTCGATGGCTTGTTTTGATCAACTCGGCGGTTAATATGGGGCGTCTTGTGATTTGACATACGATTGGCCACTCATTGTGATTGTGCAACGCCAGCAACCGTATTGGGCTGAGGCTCAAGGTGTTGGAACTAACACTTCTCAAGTCTGGCAACCTCACTCAGCCTGATACACATCTTGAACACAGTTCACACGAACGTAATAGATCTGATAACTGCCATCTGACACTACCAACTGAAAAGTAGTTTAAACGTTCATTCCACAATGGCCGCCAAGCTAGCAAAGGACCTCAGCCTCAAGGGCTCCTCCACCACCTTGCCTAAGCTCGTCTACGGTACTGCCTGGAAGAAGGATCGCAGCGCGGATCTTGTCTACGCGGCCCTAAAGAATGGGTTTCGGGGAATTGACACGGCTGGGCAGCCCAAGCACTACAATGAAAAGGGCGTGGGCCAAGGCGTCCAGAGAGCCATTCGCGATGGCATCATCACTCGTGATGCCCTCTTCGTATGCCACTTTTACTCAAACTCAATAAAAATATAGTCGCTAACGCAGTTTATAGATCCAAACCAAGTTCTCTCCACCAGGAAACCAGGGTGAAGATGCCCCCTATGATCTCAACGCGCCGCTGGTCGACAAGGTCCACCAGTCGGTCCAGTCATCGCTCGCCTTCTTCACCATCGAAGGCCAGGAGCCGTACCTTGACAGTGTACTCTTGCACAGTCCTCTTCAAACCATCGAAGAAACCGTCACTGCATGGAAGACCCTTGAAACCTACGTCCCCCACAAAATCCGTAACCTGGGCATATCCAACACTAGCCTTCCCGTCCTCCAGGCTCTCAACGATGCAGCCACCATCAAGCCGAGTGTCGTGCAGAACCGCTTCCATCGAGATACTGGGTACGAGACGGAACTTCGAGCTTATTGTAGACAGCAAAGCATCGTCTTCCAGTCATTCTGGACCTTCAGTGCCAACCCACGGCTCGCAGCATCCAAACCAGTCAAGACAGTTGCTGAAGGGGCGGGAGTCCCTCAAGTGCCAGCATACTACGCCTTGGTCCTTGGTCTCGGAGGGGTCACGATATTGGATGGAACAACGACTGAAGGTCACATGAAGGACGATCTGGAGGGCATTCCGCGGGTCGCTTCCTGGGCCGAGGGGGACGGTGCAGCAACTTGGGCATCTGCGTTGGCTGAATTCAAACAGACTATTGGGGAGACGTGAGGACTGTTGGTATTTTCCAAACGGATTGAAAACTCTGTAGAGATTCAATACGAGGCCGTGGCATTCAATAAAGTTGAACTCAACCGCATATGAAAAGCTTTATTGCACCACAGCAACCAAGGCAACACTATCGTTTAACTTGATGCTCGTAGTCAGCTGTTTTTATCCTCTTCTGGCTTTCATCCTGTTCTGATTTAATCTTCCGCTTTTGCACAAGTTCTGAAAGACCCGGGGGTTTTGTTCATCTCGTGTTTACGAACACCCTGCCGGTCGGCTCGCGCTCTGGCAGCTGTTGACACTGGCAGACCACCACTGACAATACTTCCAGAAACAGGTATTTGTTTGACCTCAATCTTCCCTTTTTGGTCAATAGGAATCGATCCTATTGTCACCCGCGCACACTGACGACGCACGTTCGCTGCCCTGGTGCCTTTCCATCCTCACCACATCGCTGCATCTCCCCCTTCTGCAACATCGTCTCTACCTTCTGCATCCTTCACTATCATCTTCATCGCTCGCACGAATCAATATTCGGCATCTCACTGCTCATTGATCATCCGAGAAAGCGAAGATTCCTTGACGTTTATCGTTACTCTCTTCATCACCTCAACATCATCCGCATCAACTCCGAGTTGACTTTGCTTCGACGAGCCTGCGATCGTGATACGCAGCTGCCAACAACCTGCCCTTTCAAGAAGAGCTACTAGTATTCCTCTTTCTACTAATCGAAATGACCGGCAACAACGACATCACTGCCGCCCAGGGCAACAACGACCGCCCCAGAATCCGTAAGTCTCTCGTCCGCTTCCACTCATCACAACTATCGCTCACTATTCTTCATAGGAATTAAGGTTCTACCTCGTGGCTCTCGATCATCATCCGCATCGAGCTCAAAGTCTTCCGCCGATCGTGAGGCCGCTTCTGCCGCTTCTATTTTGATGACCATGAAGAGCCATCAGGCGATCCCGGAGGAAAGCTCCCTGACTGTTTCTCCGGCCAGCGCAAACAACTTTTCCTCTTCCCCCGATGAGAAGACCTCCAAGGACCCTTCCCCAAACAACAGTTCCGACAAGAAGAAGAAGAGCAAGAAGCCTGCCTCGGCCGCCAAGACCAAGACCTCGAAGCGACGCAACAGCGACATGTCTGACAACTGGCCCCCATGCCCCGACCCCAAGGCCAATCACGTTGGCATCGCCCAGTGGCGCGAGGGCTGCGAGGCCGTCATGCGCCCTGATGGCTCCGTCGACGGCCTTGATGTCGTCAACTGGCTGATGACCCGACGTGGTGGTGTCGCCAACCCCTGGACTCGCCTTGAAGAAAACCAGGCCGCCGTCAAAGCCATGGGCCGCCAGCGAATCGACCCTCTCAAGATTCTTCAGCAGCAGGAAGAAGAAGCCGAGGCCGCTCGACTCAAGGAGGAGCGCCGCCAGGCCAACAA
Organism: Fusarium sp. NRRL 66088; assembly: GCA_013186415.1. Classification (NCBI taxonomy): domain Eukaryota; kingdom Fungi; phylum Ascomycota; class Sordariomycetes; order Hypocreales; family Nectriaceae; genus Fusarium; species Fusarium sp. NRRL 66088. The sequence goes on along the minus strand of JABCKD010001162.1, from coordinate 10,555 downwards.
GCGTCGATACCGCCCACGAGGCCAGATTGCCAAGGAGAAGGCCGAACGAGCTGCCGCCGCCGCCGCCGCTGCTGCCGAGAAGGCCGAGAAGGAGGCTTATGAGCAGGCTGAAGAGGAGACCTCTGGTTCCAACAAGCGCCCTCTGGACGACGAGACCGAGGCCGAGAACGAGGAGCCTCAGGCGAAGAAGACGAAGCTCGATGTCGCCGCCTAGACGCATCTTTCAACGCATCTTACGACTCATGACTATTGGATGAATAGATTTTCACTGAAGCGATTCGGGATATGACGCGCGCTGGATTAGCGAATGGATGCACAGAGGGCTCATTGTTTGTTGTTTACTACAAGTATACCAAGTAGCAAACCTAGGAGTAGCCTTCAGAATAGCATCAGAATAACATCAAATTGCACAAACTGCCTCTATTTTTGTATTGGTGATGTACCATTTTGTAGCTCTATCACCCCTGTAGTCTACTTCATAACACCGTTTTCTTTTACTTGTCCATGTGACGTTCATTTCTCTGCAGATTTGCCAATATCCTTGGCAAAGGTATTGGCTACGATAAAGGGGAAACAAGCCGTTGCCTCCATGTAAACCTAGAGATAAACAGTCAGTTTTTGACGATCGAAACACTGAAAAGAGCAACCAAAATCTACTAACCTTGACATTATCGGCCCCGATCTTGATTTTACCCCACGAAACAGCCTCATCCGGTCTCGCTCCAGCATCACTACCGTCAAACTCTTGGGCAGTGTTGATATACACGGCCGACTCAGCGCCATTACGCATCAAGCATGCGTTGGCAATGTGGTGCTTGACGACACCGCCACCGAGAATAATCATACCGGCCCGCTTCGCGCGGACAGAGATGGTGTTGATGCGACGGATGTCCTCAACGAGATCGATCTTGAGCTGCAGGGGTGAGGACTTGAAGGTGTGGAAGTAGAGCATGTCGCCAAGGCTGCCGTCGGTGATGGCGGGGCAGAATACGGGGATGTTGTTCTTGTATGCCCAGTAGTAGACGGATCTCTCATCGTTGATCTCCTTACCCAAGCGGTGGATAACCTTGGACGGCGTCCAGTTGATCTCGTTGTCGGTGCCCTTGCTAGCTTCTTGCTCCTCGAGCATCTTATCGAGGATAGGTACAACCCAATCCTCAAAGGCGCAGTAGTTTGCGTTGGGAACTACTAGGTTACCGATGCGGTTCAGGCCCTTCTTGCGGAGATCGGCACCGGGCGTGCTGAAGGAGCCGACGTAAGTGTCACCCAGACACTTGATAAAGTCCTCTTCGATACCACCGGCGGTGGTGACGATGGCCGATACGTGGTTGTGCTCGACGAGCCAGCGGAGGACGCCACGGAGCCCGGATGAGATGAGGTTGGACGTGTAACCCAGAAAGATGGTGGTCTTGTCGCCCGTCTCTGGATCTCGCCAGGCACGCTGAAGTTATATGAGCAGTTAGTCAAAGTCCCCCATTTCTTTTTCTTCTATTCCTAGAGTGTGGTGTATTCTTCTCTCGGAAGACCACAAAAGGTGGAGCTAACCATGTCGTTGATGATCCTCACGGCCTCGCACATGGACGAAGCCTGGAAACCCATATGACGCATTCCCTCAAAGAGATCCTCGGCCGTGATGGGGCCCTTGAGCTTGTTGAAGTCGAGCTCCTCGACCTTTTGGGCATCCTTGGGCATCTCCTCGGACTTAACCAGGACGGCATCAGTGGCCGCTGCCGGGGGTGCATGATCGTTGGAGGCCATGATGAGTTGAGTGAGGGGAGTTTCTGAGTCGTAATTCGTGAGTCGTGATCGTGAGGACGAACAGACAAGAATAAAAAATCTTTAAAAAAGAACGTCAAAGTATCGCAGTTGGTCCAAGAGAACGTGACCCGGTTCATAAATGGGTCGTCGGCCGTTTTTCCTTCATTTTTCATGACTCCTCTCCGTCCCGGCTCCGCATACAACCGGCGGGGACCCACCGGCCGACAGGCGTGCATGGAACACGCTCGGCGAGACATTTGGGCACTCCCGCTTTAGGACTAGCCCCTCGCGGCAGTTTTGGTTCAGACTTTCCATTTCAAGGTCACCCTACGCTGCCCCTACCCCCCCCAGTCTGGGTCCCTCTCGGCTAAGCGCCACGCGCGACGCTGTCCATTTTGCAGCAGGCGCAGGTTCGGGTTGAGGCTGCGACCCATCTTCAATCTTGCAACCTTCAAAACGCCCATTTGCTTGAGCATCCATCTCTCCTCCGTCGCCCTGCGTCTTTCATGTCGCTTCCGTCTGCCGTATCGAGCTCAGATACTCGGCTGACGATCCATCGGCGACTGTACCATACGTTTTAGGTGCTCCGGGACTCCCCTTTTGTGGCTGACGCGCCCTTCTGCGGAGCCGACACGGGCAGCAGCCAGACCCTCGAGGCTTCAAGGTTCCACCAGAGCCTGTCGTGTTCAGAGGCAGAAACACATCTCGACCACGTTTCAACCTTGCCGGCCCGTCTCATCAGCATACTTTGGCCACCTCACCCCTCGCGCCGACTTGCTCTTGAGTGCATGGGCTGGCCATCTATCTTCTGACCTTTTAATTTGGGTCCCCGCGACCCGGTCGCTGCGTAATGTTTGTACCCTCGTCGTCTTCGCCTGCATCATCCTACGGCTTTCTCCCTCGACCTCCTCAGTGAAAAGCGTGCCACGTCTCGTGCAGATGCCTCGGAGACGCTTTGATGATGCTAGGAATCGGGGCTTTAGCCGTTCATTGTCGCCCCGACCATTCCATACTAATCACTCTATTAGGACTTCAAGATACTCCAGGTACGAGCGATCGCGATCGCCACGCGACCGCTCACCCGATCGTTTCGACAGGGCTTCGCAGTACGGTGATGACAACAGGCGACGCCCTTCAGAGGTTCGCTCTAACAATGGCGGCTTCCCTCCCAATCGCGACTCATTCGGTGACCCTCTGAGGAGGGAGCCTCCTCGTGGCCCCAAAGCTCTAATCGATGCGCCTAGTGGCCCGCGTGGTGGAGGGTTTGGGGGTGATTTCCGAGGAGGCCGTGGCCGTGGTAGAGGACGTGGATGGTCAACGCGAGATGAGAGTAGGGACCGTGGACGGGATCGGGACATGGATTTCCGGGATCGCTACCGTGATGACAGAAGCCGCGAGCGTGATCGCGACCGCGAAAGGGATAGGGATTGGCGCGATGCTAGGGATTTTAGGTCACGTCGTTCCCCCATTGGCCGTGCGAGGTCACCAAACCGAGATTTCCGGGATCGAGATCGAGATGGACCGCTTGGAGTCGACGCCGATAGGTCTCGAAGAGGTTCTCGTGATGGCGGGCCTCCTTCGGCAGGATCATCTTCGTCCGACCCTCAGTTTGGCATGTTGCCTTATCCCCGTGGCGGTGGATTTCATCGTGGACGCGGTAGAGGAAGAGGTGACTGGCCCGCGGACCGAGGGAGGGGCAGAGGACCTTATATGGACGACAGAGGGGATCGCTATCCACGAAGCAGGTCTCAAGAGGGCCGCTGGGGTCGAGAGCGCGATGAAAGGGACCGCATGGATCGAATGGACCGATACGCCGACCCAGAAACCCGACGCGATATTCGAGATGAACGCGATCCCCGAGACCGTGAACTCTTTCGAAACAAGTTGGAAGCACGCGCGAATGCTGGTCACGACTCTGGTCCTCCTAGTAAAGAGGTTTCGCCACCACCTGTTGCACCTTCAGCTCCCGCTTTTGGTTCCGTTCCGAGTCGCGCTCTGAGTGTGGGTGAGGGCTACGTCCCAGCAAGTGTTGCGGTCAAGATTCCTCCTACTGCCCCCCGAGCTTTCAACGATCGACCTCCCTCAGCTGGTCATGAACCACCAATGCCCCCAGTTGGGCCGGCCAAGTCGCTTCACGACAGCCCTCCAATCCCGGTTGGACCTCGAGCTCAGCAACCACCACCACCAAGACCGTCCAGCAAGCAGTGGATCAACCCGAATCTCAAAAAGGCACCCGACTCCCCGAAGATGATGAGATCCCCGAGCTTTGTCCAGCAACGACCACAACTACGACGCGATAGCTCACAGTATGACCATTATCACGACGACGACAGGCGGCCGCGTAGTAGTGATGCTAAGTCTGACTCTCATTATTCGGCCATCGACAACCGAGCACGATCAAATTACAGCGCGGAACCAGGAGAGATTACGGTCCGGTCCGAGCGAGAGTCCCAATCTGCGAGAGCTTCAATGGACAGGGATGCTCGACCTACTAACGCTCCTAGTGCTCCCAGGGATTCTTATCGTGGTGGACCTATCCCATCGCCGACAACCGACAGTGTTCCCAGGTTCGGTCAACCTACCGAGCAGCGCATAAGAGAGTCGAGAGAACCACCCAAGCAAGCACCCAAGCGAAAGCGCAAGCTTCCTGTCGTTCCAGTTGTGAGATTCGCGTTGCCACCGAAAACAGCACCCCCCGAGCAAAACTCTGAATCCGACGATGACGAAGACATGGCGGACTATTTCGCTATGGAGATTGCAAAGACCGAGGCGGAGCTTAGCAAACTAGAGAAGCCCAAACTTCCCACACAGATCATGACTCGGTTTGCGGCGTTGTCACATGGGGCAATGGTGAAAATCGTCAGCGAGGGTGAAGGTCTGATGAAGATGGTGGAGGAACTACCAGAGGTAGTGAATCAGCCTGTTGTTGAGCCCGTTGTCGAGCCTGTTGCCGAGAAGATTGAGGAGCCCGCGCCCGTCGATCAGCAACCAAGCCAGGATACAGAGATGACTGACGCTGTCGATACGTCAAAGGCTACTCCAGAACCACCGACACAGCCAGATCATGAGCCTGAAGCCCCTGCCAGCGTGGAAAAGCCGGAAGAACCGCCCATGGAAACCGTGGATGTTCCTATGGCAGAGAGTGAGCCCACGCCTGTGGCGCCTGAACCTGCCAAAGAGCCCAATGAAAAGCCCATCGAAAAGTCTAGCGACAAGCCGAGTGAACAACTGGACGAAAAGCCGAGCGAAATGGCCATTGAGGAGGAGCCCGTCGAGAAGCCTGTCGAGATGGTCACCGAGAAGCCCGTTGAGACGCCTGTCGAGAACACCGCCGAGAACACCGCCGAGAAACCTGATGAGATGGTCATCGAGAAAACGACCGAGGAAACCACGAAAGATACTGTCGAGAAATCAGTCGACAAGCCGACTGGACCGACTGAAGAGCCGCAAGAAGAGGCCCCCGAACAACCTGTTAAGGAACCCACGCCGGCCGAGCCCGAGCCTGAGCCTGAAGTTCAACCCGAACCCCAACCTGAACCCGAACCGAAGATGGAAGACACCACGAAACCAACTGTCGAAGTAGCTCCAGCAGCTCCAGACACAACCATGCCCACTGTGGAAGAAACGCCGAAGGAAGACGAGGCCACCAAACCGGCTGAGGTGCCGGTCCCTGAACCCGAGAAGCCGAGTGAGACCCCCCGCGAGAAAACGGTTGAGGCAACAGTCGAGGAGCCCATGGATATCCAGCCAAGTGAGCCTCCTACCGAGAAGGCGGTCGAGGCTCAACTTCAAAAACCGGGTGATGAAGTTGCTGAAAACCCCAGCGAAGCACCTATCGAAGCGCCCATCGAGGTCCCCATCGAAAAGCCCGAGACAACTTCCACCGAGCATCTGGCACCTGAACCAATGTCTATTGCCGTTCCCTCGCCCAATGCTGTTCTTCAAACAACTGAGGCGGGATCAAAACCTCCTAGCACACCTTCCCAAGTTGACGACGACGAGACAGAGTCTGAAGATGATTCATTCATGAACGTCGGCGCTATCCGCCAGTCTATGACCACACCCCCGATTGACAGCCTTCCTGACTTTGGCTGCCAGCCGTGGCATGAAGACAGGGAATTCATGCGCTCTTTGGACTCGGACGCTGGCATTTATGATTTTGTCATGGAACACTTGGACAGGCTGCACCTAGAAAAGACCGCCGAACAGGAGCGCGACCGCAAGATCTACGCCGACAATTACGTACGGTATCTAGACTTCACAGCATCGAATGACCCAGCTGCGGTGAAGAGTCGCGGAAAATTCTCCACGTCAACGGCAGATGGAACTGGCGCGGTGACTCCGGAGCCCAAGCACGAGGGCAGCGGCCGCGGTCGTCGTTTTGCAACCGAACGAGACCTAGAGCGGGTTCTACAGGCATCTATGAGAGAGGACGAGGAGAGAAAGGAACGGGAGCTCCGCATGCAGCAGGAAAAATATCGCACCGATAAGGACGCCGTTATACCTGATATGATTTGGACTCAAGAGGAGAAGGACAACATCAAATACCTTGACCATTCCGGTTTCATGCCTGTCGACAGGCTCGTGGCAGCATGGCGCGTGCTTCCGCCTGTCAACAACTTTTCCGAAGAGGAGGCTGGGCTATTTGAGAAGCGATACTTGGAAGCACCGAAGCAATGGGGTAGAGTTGCGGATGGTATCCCCCATCGCGACTTTTCCGCTTGTATCCAGTATTACTACATGAACAAAAAGGACCTGCATCTGAAGGAGAAGCTCAAGAAGCAGCCTAGGAGACGCAAGAAGGGTGGCCGAGGCAAGCAGCGATCTAGTGCACTGGTGTCTGAACTCGGCAACGGCGAGGGCGAAACGGAGGAGAACCACGAGACTGGAGAAAATGGAGAGCGAAGACGACCAAGGAGGGCGGCTGCACCAACATGGGGATTCGAACAACCGGCTGTGGACACAGACAACTCGACACCCTCTGCCACGCCTGGCAGACGTGGAGCGTCAGCTAAGGGCGACCATCCAGAGAAGGTGGATGGGAGGAAGCGTGGACGCAAAGCTAAGGACAAAGATGCGAAAGCGCTCAAGACGAACCAAACGCTGGCTGCAGCTCCGGCTCCCGGAAAGGGCCGCTCAAGGTCCAACTCGAGGGCCCTCAACACGGAGACACAACCACCTCCACCAGCCGAGGTTCATCGGCTCCCAACCCAGTTCGAGCAACAACCGTCAGGTATACAGCCACCATTCCCTGTTCAGCAGCAGCCGCCTATGCCGACCATGGATCGACCTCAGCCTATCGCTGCCTCTTCTTCCATCTCGGAGGTTATGGCAGCTCCTTCACTTCGGCCGGAACCCCCACCCCAGCCTGCCATCACGACATTCAACCTCGCCCAGCCTCAGCCAGAGCGTAAGGCGCCGACCCAAGCATCGAGTTACTGGAGTGTGTCTGAATCTAATGACTTCCCACACCTACTGCGCTCATTTGGATCCGACTGGACTGGGATCGCGGCCCACATGGGGTCCAAGACCGCTGTCATGGTAAGTTCCCACATGTTTGAGTCACACTTGTTGATGTGAACTAATATTTGAAATAGGTCAAAAACTACTTTGTCCGCCAGAAGGATCAAGGCAAGGCTGAGTGGGAGACGATCGTTCAAGACGCCGACAGGAAGAAGGCGCGTGGCGAGAAGTTGCCTGATCCTCCTCAACCATCACAGGGAGGTCGTGGGAGAAGATACGACAACTCGTCTGCTGCGTCTCGACCTCTTGCTGTTGCTCCTGGTATCGAACTTCACAACGAAGCCGCTCAAGCTGCCAAGATGGAGGCGGCTGCCCAGGCCTCTCGAGGCCAGCCCTTCTCCAACTATGGCGTTCCCATCGCCCAGGCTCCTGTGCAACCATCACCTCTTGTTCAGCCACCAGCACAGCCCATGGCGATACAACAACATCCTGTCGCTCAGCCTGTCTCTCAGGCAATGTCACCTAGCGCACGACCTCTGCGAGCACCTGTCCGGCAGTTTGGATTCCCCGAGCGAGAGCGTGAACAAGGCCAGCGAGTGCCGCTTCCACCAAAGGCACCGTCTGGTCCTCCGGTTGCAGAGCCACGAGAGCGGCCTTTGGCTGCGGCACAGCCGCCTCTACAGCCGGCGCGAACCGATGCCATATTTGAACAACAGCAACAACAACACAACGCTCAAATTGAGCGGCAAAAGGCGGAAATGCAGCAGATGCGCGAGCGACAGGAGAGGGAACGAGAAAGAGAACGGGAGAGGGAGAGAGAAATGGCGCGCCAATCGGAGCGGCAGACGATGCGGGTTAAGCAAGAGCCGGAAGTTGCCCCTCCACCGCACCATTACGAGCAGTATGGCCATCGACCGCAAGGAAATCTTGGTGGTCAGCCTCTCACAAGACCACCACCGCAAGAGCCAGGTCGACCTCCGACGTATGCTCCTCCACCTGTGCAGCAACCACCACCCCAACAGCAACCTCCTGCCCAGCCGGTGAGGAATCTGCTCAGCGAGCAGCCGCAGGTCAGGTCTCCTCAGATGGGAACGCCCACCAGTCGGCCAGTGTCGTCACTTCAACATAGGCCGTCAACTGGCTCGCTGCATGAGGGGTATGGCTCAGCGACACCCCAGGCTGGGACGCCAACTCCAGCGGCGGCACCTCCACGCCCATCAGAGCCTCGTAAGGGAGGATTCAATATCTCCGCCTTGCTCAACGATGATGATCCTCCGCCACCGCCCAAGCGTATCAGTGATGTAGCCAACACGCCTATGAGGCCTTCACCTACACCCCCGCCTCCAGCCATGGGTCGCCCTCTTCCTGGACCGGGTCCGGCACCGCCGCAGTTGCGTCGGGAGCCGGAGCCATATTCACCCTATGGACGAGCACCATCAGGAGGAGCCTCAGCAATGCCTTCACTCAAGCCTACATACACGGATTCTCCTCAACCCCAGCACATGGGCGTTTCGAGGGCTTCAATCGGGGTCGAGGCGGCCGGGGCCGAGAGAGACTATTACAGGCAAAACCCTTACCAGCCAACTTCTCAGAGTGGGACAAACTCGCCTCAGAGCGGTCATCGTTATCCTCCTCCTGGTCCACCCAGCCAGATGTATCAAGGTCAGGGATATCCTACGTCATACGGCGCTGCAGCTCAGCCCCCTCACGCTGCATCGCCAGGTGGACAGTACGCGCTGCATCCGTCGGCTTCTCGCTCACGAGAGGTTCCTCAGAGCAGTCGTGATGGTGGATGGCCAACGCCAACTCACCAACAGCCACCAGGCAGTCTCCAACAGGCGACAGGGTGGCCATCACAGCCCCCGAATACTTCTCAACCGCCGCCGTCGCAACAATCTTGGCCAACACAGCACCCAGCGTCCAAGCCTCAGACGCCTGCTCCAGCATGGGCCCCATCACAACCACCACCGCAACCGCCTCATCACATGCCCTTGAGAGACGATGGACGGGGCGGACCGTACTATGCCTCAGGAGGTGGACTTCCTCAGCAACATCAAATGCAAGGGCGATACCCGCCACCTGGTCGTGGACCGGAGCCAGTGCCACCACCCTCACAGTCGTACCCGCGTTATGCTTCTACCCCAGGCCCCGCTCCGCCGCGAGATCCTAGAGAGATGCCAGGTCGGAGCTACACGCCAGTTGGTGGCTATGATAACCGTGGACCTCCTCCAGGAGGCCCTGGCTACCCAGGTCACGAGCAGCAAAATATTCAGATGAGAGATGCCCGGGATCCTCGAGACCCGCGAGATGGACGAGATCCCCGTGACATGATGAGGGGGGGATTGAGGCCACACGAGTATGAAAGGCACCCGGACCAGTACCGGAGGTGAAGGACTTGAATAACCTTGAAAGATGGGAGAGTTTTGTAGCATGATTATACCGGTAGATATTATCCGCCAACGAGGCGTGATGGGTGTGATATTTGGCGTACAGCGAAGGTGGATGGGATGGATTGATTGGGTTGGTTTGGTTTGGTGGTTCAGGATCAATCTGGAATTGAGCATGCATTCAGTGTATGCATTTTGAGTTGTAAGCCTAAGCTTAGTATTTACTAGACATTGATAACAATTGTTTTATTATTGACTTGACTTGTCATGATTGCTCTACTCTTGTGATCTTGCGTGTCATGAAACTTGGCGTGGATGTAGTTGGACTGGGCATGAGCCGACCCCACTATTTATCTTATCTTATCTCAAGAACCCCGCCAACCCCAGGCGCGCTTTGGATCATACATGCATGCTTCATACAAAGACAAAGACGCGACAACCTCTAAACAAAGACTTTGACGATGGCTTCCAATCCGAGGTCTACTTCCGCAATGGGCGGACATGAAAAGACATACTTTGAACAGCAGCGAGAAGCTCTCATCGGCGAGATTGCCATGGTACACACGCACACACCTAATCTCTATTGACATGTGATGGATGAGATTTAACGGTCAGGGGCAGAGCTTTGAACATGTACTCGCCAACATCAACAAGCTAAACCGATCCCTCGAGGCAGTCATCGCGGTACGTCATCTACTGATCTCACACACTCTTTGTAAAAGGCTGTAGCCTTTAAGAGTCGCGTCGCATAGCTGATGGATGGATATGTACAGGTCGGCAACGAATTCTCGTCGGTCGAGGCGTTGTGGTCTCAATTCGAAAATGTCATGGATAAGGAGGGTGAAGGTGATGGAGAAACAAAGCAGAATCAACAAGACTCTGAGGAGGAGAATGAGACGAAGAAGCAACAGCAAGAGTCTTGATGGGAATGGATTTTTGTTGATGAT
>JABCKD010001160.1:0-27128 GCA_013186415.1 Fusarium sp. NRRL 66088 | reverse complement strand
CCCTGGATGCGACGTCCATCTCCACCCCCGCACAAGTTGATCTATTGACCACAAGCAGCTAGTCTTCCCCAGACTGGAGTTATCACCGCATTGGGTGATTCTCATGGCCGATACTAACTTGGAGCTCGTTTGGTTGGCTTTAGCCTCCTTTCCATCTCGCTTATCATTGCTCTTCTCCACGAGATAGCATGCATCCTTCTGGGTGTCTTCATTTCCCAACATTCCCCAACGTTGTGTTATCAGGTCAATGCACGCTTGGCCTGTACCCCTTTGGTCCACTGTGCCTCCTCAAACATTCTCCAAAGGCAGATCCTGGATCTTGGAGCCTCAATTCCTAGAGGTCCATCTAGCAGCTTATCTGAAGATCCTTTGTCTTCATCATTACTCTTCTTCTCCTCTCCTGCCTTACTCCCCACGCAGCTCGTCTAGCCCGTGAACACCCAGCTTTAGTGTGACGGACTCCCCATCAATATTTTTTTCAGTGACACGCGGCCGTACACGAGATCAAAGAACGCACTTGGTAACACGCAGCAGTATTAAAACCAATGCTTTAAAACGCCGTAACGGACTCCCCATCTGTACCAATTCCCTCTATTCAAAGGGGCTGGGACACTATGGGGTTGGTGGACCTCGTGGGGGAAGAGGCCTAGGGCAGGACTTGGGGAGGTTGAGACTCATATTGGAGTCTGGTGGGCTATTGGAGGCGGCTCGTCAGGTAGGTCCGCGAGATGAGCCTCAGCACAGTAGGATCAGTGCACGACCGGAGTGTTCCCAGTGGACATGAATATTCTGGCCCAATAACACGCTTATCGGCGACTCTGGGCATTCTAGTCGTGCGCATTAGAAGCACAACGCCGGTATGGCTTAGTGAGACGGGTGGGAGAGTGTCAGCTGAAGTGTAGCTTCAAAATGAGGAGTAAAGAAGACTTGGGAAATGAAAGGATAAATTAAAGGGAAGGAAGAGAAGGGAATAAAAAGAAGTAAAAAGACACAGCTCAGCGTCGATGCCGCTCGCCGTAGCTAAGACGGGCGGACAGTACGGTACCATGAAAAGTCCACTTGACAGGCAATTGAGGGCGAGATTCATATTTATTGACAACAATGGGTACATGCCAGACTGTGAAACCCCATTTTCTCTTACAAAGAAACTGCAAGTCAGTACCATGATCGTCTGACTGTCAATAACATCATTTCTCCTCTTCCGCTGGAGGCAGCGCCCGCGCGGACAGCGTCCCGCGCGGGGAGGACGACGGCGGGCATCTCGGCGGCGGTGCCAAGTGATTCGGGTGCTAGACAGGGGTTGATATCAATGTCTTGTCTTGAAACGACCAATTACAAGGCCAGAATCGCGACGCAGCCAGTCGGGGCAGATACCCACGGAACCCCAAACCCCTGGATCGAGTTCACTCAGAGTCGCCTTGGCCATCAGGTCAGTTCGATACCCGCGCGGCCCGGAGCGGTCTTCGGAACTTTGGGATACCGCCTTTCCAATCCCCATAACAGGTAGCTGCCTTGTGCAGCTATTGCGGGATTGCGGACTTGGATGCTTTGCCGTTGGAAACGCGATCGAGGGCTGGAAGACACGGGATTCGGTCAGGAACCTCACATATATAAACAATGGCAACTTTCCAACAAGCACTTATTCCATCTCCATCTCGTCTTCTTTACTTATAGCTACACTGACATTTTAGAAGGACCCTAAACATCGCCTGCACCATGTCATCGCTCGTCGCCGTCGCCGGAGGAACCGGAAACCTAGGCCGCACCATCGTCGAGGCCATCATCGCCGACGGGAAATACCAAGTCGTCATCCTGGCTAGAGAGGTAGATCTTGGTGTTGTCCCAGTAGGCAAATTGACTGACAATAATGTAGGCCAATACCGAAAAGGAGAAGATGATTGGAGCAAAAATCTTGCCCATCAACTACGCTGATATCGACGGCTTGACCAAGGTCCTCGAGGATAACAATATTGAGACTGTCATCTCTACCCTGAACACCATGGGTGTTGCGGAACCTGAGCTGAACCTCATCGCGGCTGCTGATCGGGCCAAGAGTACGAAGCGTTTCGTTCCAAGCATTTGGGGCGCCAAGTACACCCAAGAGTGAGGGTCCTCTAGTCTTGTAGAATATTGGACTCGGCGCTAATGCATGTCTACCACTTTGTGTAGGATCTCCGATAGCTTTCCCATTGCGAAGGCGAAGCTGGCTATCACTGCCGCCCTCGAGAAGACCAGCCTCGAACACACCTCATGGCTTACTGGGTATTTCGCCGACTATTATATCGCACCACATCTTCCAAGCCACATGACCATCCTGAGGGTTGTAATTGACATGGAAAACAACGCGGCCGCCATCCCAGGCTCGGGCGACGTCCCCGTGGCATTCACCTACACCGTGGATGTCGCCAAGTTTGTCGCCGCGTCGCTGTCCCTGTCCAAGTGGCAGCCCGAGACGTATCTCGTCGGGGACAGATTGACATGGAACCAGCTCCTCAAACTCGCTGAAACTGCAAAGGGTACCAAGTTCAGCGTGACGTACGACTCAGTGGATTCGTTGAAGGAGGGCAAGGTCTCGGAACTGCCCAGCCACGCAGCCATGTATGGCTTCCTCCCCAAGGAACAGCTGCAGGGCATCTTGGCGACTTTTGGACTCATGTTTGAGGCTGGTTTATTCAATTTGGAAGGTCCCTCTATTGTGCAGGATTTCCCAAACATCAAGTTGAGGACGATGAAGGAGCTTCTGACTGAGGCCTGGGAGGGCAAGGAATAGGAGCAAGATGAATGCGAATGACGCTCACTGTTCCCTGTTCTGGGTTCTTCCTAGTATATTGAGCCCACACCTATTAGCTTAAGTGCATAACCTTGTTCATCAACTCCCATCCCCCATCGCGTCGTCTCCGTTCACATGTCAAGATAGCCTTCTCTGCTAGACGATCAGAGAGATCCACTGACACTTGGCGAACTCGATACGACCCAGACATGACCATCTGCGTATCGCTAGGAAGAGGGTCGCCATCGGGATTGACGTAGGCTCCCTCTTCCTCTATTCTGACCACTTCATGCGCAATCCGCGCTGCGACAGCCCCGTCCCATATACTTTCCTTGTGCGTGGCAGTTTCGAGCATTCCAATAGCCTGGCGCCTCAGAAAAGGGACACGGCACTTCAGGGCGGTATAGTACAAGGGTGGGATCAGTCCAATATCGGCCGTGAAGCTGAACCCCCCTGAACAGTACCCTTCCGCCTTGTCCATCGCAATGGTTGCAATAGCCTCTCTCAAAAGGTTCTCGGAAGCCCACACCACAGAGGCAAAGGACTCCTCGAAAGAGTCGAATATTGATTCGTCCGGTGGCGCAAGACAAGCCGTCGCCATAACCACGGCCATGGTGTGATGCACGTCCAAGAGCGGGTAGGATAGCGCGTCTCGGACATTGAGCTGCGACGTTAGGTTGAGCCGGGAGACTTTGTAAGCACGATGCCAAAGCCGAAGACCAGTCAGGATGCGACTTTGTGTGTCAAGTAGCTCTATCGGAGGCTGTCGGGTTATGAGTTCGCGCGGACATTGTACCGTAAGACAGTGGATAGCGTTGAAGAGTCCATCTAACTGTTGTCTGGCTTGGCTCATGGAGCCAAACAGGGGAGGCGGGGCCTGTATGGTAGAGTTCGCGATAACGGTGGCGATGGCGTACGATTTTGACTTGCAGCAACCCCCTGGGACGCGTCCAAAAAGCGATGACTGCGCATAGAGGCGGGAGAATGCCTCGGCCAAGTAGCTGTCGCTGACAGATTCTTGGGGGTTACCAAGTACGATAAGGCCTCTGGCCCCTACAGATTGTAAATCGGCTTGGAGTTGGCTGAGGAGATTCAGCCCGTTCTCAAGATGGGTCTGACCCTCGACATATCTCCCTTGAAGCAACTCCAAGCAGACGAAGATGACACAGGTGATGAGGACCATCCGAGTCGACGAGGCATCGCGGTCAGTCTTTGCAAAATGTGGCCGGAGACAAGCAATGGCCTTGTTGTACTGCTCCAAGGTGAAACGTTCCTGCTGTTCGCAAGATTCCATGCTCGTCTCGTGCTGTGAGCATGACCTCATGACCTCCAGCCTATGAGCAGAGCCCAAGGCCAGCAACGCATGAAGAACAGCAGGAGCCGTCATACTAGCTTGAAGGACCAGCGTGTCCCAGAACCTTGAACTGAAAACGCCGCAGAGCTTGACGATCGCCCGATGTCGAAACCAGTCAAAGCTCTCTCGCTCCAGGCCGTTCCTCGGACCGACTCGAGACCGCGTCGACAGGTCATGCAGGGTCTGCTTCTGGAGATTGCCGGGTGTCACGGCGGGTCCTTCTCCCCAGACGCCGTAGCCGTCGCACACGCGGCCGGTGGAGAGGCATCGCCGGCAGCCTGGCCGGCCCTTGTCGCATTTGAGTCGTCGGATCCTATGGAAGGGAGGGTTAGATGTCATAGTTAGCTGCTACTTGCGGCGGGAGACTCTTACTTGCAAGTACGGCAGCCGGATTTGGAGTAGATTCGTGTGCTAGAGGTGCATCTCGTCTTCGGAGGGCCCGGTAGTGATTTGTCCATGGTGTGAGGAGGGCGAATCTGTCTGTCCTTTCGGGTTCGTATGCAGCGGACAATGTCCAGAAACTGGACACGCTGGAGAAGGGACAAGTAATAGTCGATCACGGGTAGCACCTGATTAGCTCGATCGCGGTTGTCTTGAGCCCATTCGTCGGAAGCTGGTTCAAGTCCCACTTGAGGTTGCGAGGGAAACACGGTTCATGTTGTTAGACTTGTGACGATCAGAGTGGAACTGAAACCAGGGAAATGATTGGCCTCGTCGCGATTTACTCGATTTGATTGGTGTAGGTCTCCCTTGATTCCAGCCACTTTCCGATAAAGTTTGTGAACATGCCGGAATAGCGTCAAGCTGCAAGTTGAGCTTCTGAGTATGCAATCCGAAAAATGTTTCCCCTATCTCCGGAACAACCTCTCAATAGCATGATGTCTCTCAAACTCCGCAATTCCGCCAGCAAGGTCACCCTGTTTTTTCCGTCCTTTTGGCGGGACACACATCTGGTTAAATCCGGTACCAATGGACCGGACATAGCTCATATACCGATCATGTCTCGCGTTGTGAAGCATATAAAACGCTCTCATGTTCATCATGTATCGATTCAGGCTGTCAACATCTCATACTCTCATGCGAACTATTATAATCAGGCCCAGCTCTATAAGCCACGCGAAGTTTAAACCCTTTATTTGACGACCTACCCTCTACAGTATCATGGCCCCTAACGAGTACAATCCTGCCAGGGACATCCCACCTTTGGACGGCAAGGTGATTCTAATCACTGGCGGCAACATCGGTCTCGGAAGGCAATCGGCCTTGGACCTCATAAAGCATAACCCAGACGAAATCTGGCTCGCTGCCCGCAACTCCCAAAAGGCCGATGCCACCATCACCGAACTGAAAGAAACAGCACCCCAAGTGTCTGTCCGGTTTCTCCAACTCGACCTCGGCTCCTTCGAGTCAGTCAAAAACGCTGCTCGCACCTTCACATCCTCTGTCTCTCGTCTCGATATCCTACTCCTCAACGCCGGCGTCATGGGCTGTCCGCCAGGCCAAACCAAGGAAGGTTACGAGACGCATTGGGGAATCAACCATGTTGGTCACGCTTTGCTTCTCAAGCTTCTTACTCCTCTGCTTCTTACAACAAGGTCAGAGTTTCGCTCTGAAGTGAGAATCGTCTCGGTCAGCTCTGTCGCCCACAAGTTTACTGTTTCAGGCGGCATCAAATTCGACATTCTCAAGACCAACGGAGGGGGAGAGTCGCCCAACAACCTGTACGGCCAGAGCAAGCTGGCAAACCTCATATACGCCAAAGAGTATGCGGAACACCATCCGGAGCTGACATCTGTGTCCATCCACCCAGGCACTGTAAAGACGGACCTTCAAACCTCTGGCGGGAATCTGCTCATGCGAGGCTTCCAAAAGTTTGTCGTCCCCCTCATAGGAGTTGAAGTGCAGGAGGGTGTCAAGAGTCAGCTGTGGGCGGCCACTGCCAAGGGTGTTGAGAGCGGAGAGTACTATGAGCCTGTTGGAGTTGCTGGACGAGGTAGTGCATTGTCCAGGAATAAGGAGCTGGGCAAGAAGCTTTGGGATTGGACAGAGAAGGAACTTGCGGGGAATAACATCTGAGAATTTTATTCTCGTCACAGTTTCCATGCTTGAGCGTTAATTCATCTGTAAGGATAGTTGACTATATGAGTCGCTTTTCTTAGTTGTTTATCTGAGATGGTTGTCTACTCTGCTCTATCTTGCACGCTATGTTGTAAGGGCTCGGCTCTGCACTTCTTGGTCTAAAACATCTTATTCTATCTTGAATGTATGTAACGTCATAATCTATTAATAAACAAGTATTTCTTCATTTGAACTCCTGGCACTCCAAATGAGTCGTCCTCTCAGCCTCTCGGAAGGGTTATGTTTCTTAATATTTACGCAATCTTTAGATAATAAACACAGATAGAATCAAGTGGCTGGGCTCTTGATTAACGACAAAATTCAATGCTCATTATTGCAAGCTTAGATTATTTTGCATTAAACTTAGGTGAAGCTCCTATTGACATCACAACTTGACATCGCCAACTCTTACTCCTCCTCTCCAGAGGTACCCTTACCCTCAGCAGTCTCAACATCCATGACTCCCCGACCGTGACCAGAAGCAGTAACAAGCTCTGGCTTCTCAGCCTTCAACTCAGCAAACTTCTTCTCAGCATCCCAGACCCAAGGCGTGTCGGCAGCAAAGAGTAGATCCATCTCCTCGAGAGTTCGCTGGTTACTCTCAGGGTAGAGGGCCCAAACCATGGGGATAGCCAACAGGTTACAGGCACCAAAGATGTGCAGGGTGTTCTCGCCAATGTTGTCGAACATGACGGGGCAGAGAAGAGTGAGCCAGCCGTTGCCGATACTCCAACCAAAGACTCCCCAGGCGTTACCCTTGGCTCGAACCTGAAGAGGGAAGATCTCGGCGGGGTACAGCCAGGGAACGGTCAACCAAGTAGCACCAAACACGGAGGTGAAAATGAAGACGAATGAGGCGGCAGCAGCTCCGTACGAGTTCGCCTTGTCCATGTCTCCGTTTCGCGATGCATCCTGACCAAGCTTGGAGAAGGCGGCGGCAAGGAACATGGCAATACCCTGGCCGACAGCTCCCCAGTACAGGGTCCAGCGACGACCGATGCGGTCGAGAGTAAAGACACAGATGAGGGTGGCGAACATGTAGAAGATGTTGTTGAGACCGCTGATCCACTGGGACTTTTCCGAGCTGAATCCAGCAATTCGGAAGATTGTGGGAGCGTAAACGGTGACACCAGCGATGCCAACCCACTCCTGGATGATTTGAAGCCTATGTGTGTTAACTTGACAATTTTTGTCAATGCCGAGTTTGTACTTACCAGATAACCAGCTGAACACGACGTCCGGTGTGAAGCTCTCCAGAGCCGATACCAAACAGCATGTGGATGTAAGAGTTCTTGACAGACTCCTTGTTCTCGAGCTGAACAATGTTCTTGATATCCTGGTACTCGGCCTCAGCGCGGACAATGTCAGTCTCATCGGATCCACGCAGGCGGCGAAGGATGTACTGGGCCTCATCGTCGCGCCCGACCTTGACAAGCCATCGAGGAGACTCTGGGAAGAACCAGACAAGGCCGAAAAGGAAGATGAGGGGGATGATCTGGAAAGCGATGGGGAATCTCCAGCGGAATGGAGAAGCACCTCCGTCGATGAAGGAGAGACCGAACTCGAGCCAGTAAGCAACCACGACACCAAAGATGTTGAGGGTGAACTCGATGGCGATGAATTGGCCACGAGAAGTGTGCTCGGCGGTCTCAGTAGCCCAAACAGGGACAATGGCGTTCAGGATACCAGTTCCAATACCGTTGACGGCACGAGAGCAGATCATCCAGTTGGCGTTCTGAGCAGAGCACTGCAAAGCAGCTCCAATAATAGCCCAGACAGAACCAAGAGCAATAGTCTTGATTCTTCCAATCTTGTCACCAACCCAACCGCCAAGGAGGCAGCCAAAGAGAGTACCAAGATAGTAAACAGACACAATACCGCCTTGCAATAGACTGTCTGTGACGACGGGGTCTCCAGTCTCTTCGTCAACGTAACCAAAGCCCATAAGATCAATGTAGTGCTTGGCGTTGTTCACACCGCCCATCATTCCTTGGTCATAACTAGTGTTTTTCGTTAGTTTTATACGTTGTTTTAGGGGCTTGGCAGATCATACCCAAAGAAGAAAATGGACAGAGCTGCAATGCAGTTGATGGCGATGAGAAGCTGACGCTTCTCAAAGTGATTTGCCACATTGAAGCCAGGAAGACGCTCCATCTTTGACGAGTTGATGTTGTTGGATATGAGGAATGCCAACTTGTAATCGTGGAGCGAAGTCTGGGGCACTTATATAACATTTCTAATGTGGAGGTTATCACTCCAGATGGAGTGAAACCATACATTCTCCACATCTCGGATAACCATATTCTACTAGACGACTTGCTTTAATCAAGTTTCCCAGGGGTGGCGGAAACAGGGCCGCTCCTTGAAGGTGTAGCTTGTGAGGCTCTTTACCTGTGCATGAACGTCACCTGGTTTGAAGCCCATTCTTTTTTTTTTCTGTGCGGGTTTGGTGGAGATGGAGTCCCCACGTTTTACGCGCACGAATCAGCATTCTACATGACTTTCTTTCTATGGGGTCCTTGTTATTTTTTTTCTTCTGCGTGGCTCGTGACAGGGTCGCTAAGGAAACAGGCAACAGTTTAAAGAAACTCGGTGCGGCTCCGTGGGTCGAAGAGAGTTCCTATGACATTGTAGGATTGCATTTGATGGAACATATCAAGTCATGTCGCACATGTCATCTTTTACGTGAACCTCGTAGCGTAGCAGTTAAGAAAAGTGACCCCATCATCGGGCTCCAAGATGATCAACTCCCTTTCCGGGGGGGGGAGGGGTCCCCATGGGCTCGGGATGTCAAAATCAGGTCAAAAACGTGGAGTGCCCAAAAAGCCCACTCATTAGGCTCCCTGTGATAAAGAAAGCTGCTGCCGTGTAGCCGGTCCGCTATAACGCTTGCTTATTCATTCTCGAGGAGGCTCGTGCCAAGAGCTGAATCCGCGGCTCTGGGACATGGGGCGGGTTTGTGCCATGTGGGCAGATTCCGAGTTTCCGAAGTCAAGGGGGTCCACATAGAGGAACCGGTCAAGACATGAATTAAAGCGGCTGCCGTGTGTTCACGATGGCCTCTGTTGTTGTTTGCGCTTTGCTGATGGAGCGGTAATCTTTGCCAAGATACACATAAGCGGCGTCCACGTACGACCACTGCATCGCTAGTGTGATCCCCGTGAGAAGTAATATCGCTATTCCTCTTTACATGCCAGCAAAAAGTGGCTGCAATTACACACTTGATCCAGAACTCGATACGCCACGACTCCCAGCAATACCGAGTACAAGGTCGCCAAGACGACGCTAACATCCGCAGGGACGAGGCAAGCAGCGCGAATGGTTCGGTAACATGTTCTCTGCAGGCGGTCCAGTAGAATGGCAGCGCTTCAATATAAGGACGTACATCATGGAGAAGAGATGGGATGGGGTGCTCCAGTATCTGGTACCCGTTGTCAGTTAATGGGGGCTGGCGAGGCCTCCCTGTCAGAAGGCGATGGACCGGGAAACCTTGGATGAGTGAGTGCGCGGACCAGGGTGAATGCCTCAGGCGAGGGAGAACGTATGACGGGCGAAGACAATGACACTGAGTGTGATCTTGTCAGATAATGTCGTGTCGCAACGTCTGTTCTTGAGCTGGAAGCATTCGTTCTTGAATGGTGACTCTCGTCCCGTCTAGTAGACTAATAGTGCTGCCAGATGCTGAGTACAGCAGGTCTGACCCTGAAGATCCTTCACGAGCACATAAGCATAAGCGAATGAGGGATCCGCGATGGTCACACGCTACAGAAGCGGTGTACTCCGTATCTGTAGATAAGATTAAAAAAAATCCCCTCCCTAGAGTAGTAATGGTTGGATATCTCTGAGACGTCAGATGTTGCACACAAGGGGAGCGCTTACAACGGGCGCGAATCGCGCATCCCTGAGCCCACCATACGCGTTCAAGAAAGTCTCTGCAGGCCAGAGCACGTTGCAGGAACTGACACTACTCCCAGCTTCCATTCAAAACTGTTACCTCAAAAGGGGAGTCGTCGCGAAGACATTTGACGCGTCAAAGGACGTTCAGCCCGCACCAACGAATCAGGACTAGCCCCTAATCCTTCGCGTATCGCTAAAACGTCACGGCCCTCGTCGATCTCGTTACCAGTCGAATCATTTTCCTTGTTGCAAACCCGTCAAATCCACTTGAAACATCCACATTGCCTCGGTTAATCGCCGACGCACTGTGTAGTGGTGAAAAGTCCTGCGAGAGGACAGTGCGGGTGTTTATTAATTTGCGGATACAAATGACGGGAATAGTTTTTCTAGTCTGCAGGGGTTATGAATCAGGAAATGATCGGTCGTTACTCAGGAGATGGGAGGGAGCGAGTCAGACATGTTCCGAGGAACGGCAGATGCAGGTTATTCTCGGGTAAGAGGAACAAGCAGAGAGATATTTGGAGTAGGTAATTAGAATAGAGAGTTCTAGGCGTCTTTACTTTACATGTGAGTTTGTTGACTTTGGGAATCTGAATGTGAAGAAGTGAGGAGCTCTCGAAGCACTATCAGTGCGAAGAAAAAGAGGCATAAGAATGATGACAAGTTTTCAACAATCTCAGCTTGTAAACTCATCAAGTCGAGATCTTGATCTTTTCTAAAGTCTTGGAATAGGAGTTAAGAACCAGGGGTGAAGATGCTTTGCTGTTGTTCAACGGAGAAGGAGGGCGATGTCATATTTTCATTCCATGGTATCTACTCACCCAACAACCATCACTTAGGGGAAAGCAGTGGCAGAATATCAAGATCATATATTCTACTATCATGTGAATTTACAGCATAATAATTAACTCTTTTCTATTTTTTTGGGGGGTATTTTTATCTACCTAGAAGGTAGCTCTACACTTGGTCAAGGGTAGGTGAGTTACAACTTGAGCGCATCCACCAATGCAAATCAACTAAGGTCATCGAGCGAGTTCTAGAACAGTCTGGTCACGTGTTTAATCTAAAACCTGTCCTTTTATTACGGTTCGAACCTTTATTTATACCGCCATCGAACTTGGTCTGTTATGTTAAGCTCGGAACCCATTTCCAAGGCTGACAGGGTGTTTCGGTCTAATATGCCCATAGGTTCAGCAGGACTTGGCGTTGGATTTTAAATTCTATGCAATCGAGTGACCCTTCAAGGAGAACGCAAAAGCAGCGAGTATTATCCGCTTGGCTGTGGTAGAGAGTGGACTACTGATTGTCGCATGAGTCCTCCAGCCTGTCGCACACTTAGAACATACTTGTGCACCATGTTATGTACCTAATAACTATGAATAAGATATGATGCTTATCTTTAGTATCTAATAGAGTTGGAAATCTCCTGATTTTCCTCGCTGTTGTTTTATGGCTCGCCAATCACGCTCAGCCTTATTGTCTGTGGCTTGAGCGGACCTTGATTCATGTGCCAAGTCATGATGTCACGACTAATGACGTCGTACAACGGCCACTTAGTGCCTCCTTATCTCGGCTGGGTGACGGTTTATTTCCTTTTTTACAACAATTTCGTACGAAATTCAGTTTCACCTTTTCTCCACTTGAAAGCCAAGAACCGCATCAAGTGCCCAACACCAATGGCCGAAGATGCAGACCCAGGCTATCCGGCCCCAGACGCCAGCCCACCCCAAGGCTCTATCACGGTTTACGAACGAAGCGAACGATATCTCATGACGAGGGTCCTCCAAGCTGTCATCAAACCATTTAGGCCTGCGCTGGTAAAGGCGGGAAAGATAGCTACAGAGAATTCAACTCGGATAAATGCACCCAAGCCCGCATTAAAACGATGTGACGTGGAGGAAAGGCGAGTGGAGGATCTTTGGGTATACGACTTGACAGCAAAATCGACCGGAAAGAGCGCAGGGAAAGCCAGAGAAGGCTACCGTCGCAGAATTATCTACTTTGCTGGCGGAGGGTGGCAGATGCCACCTAGCAACCAACACTGGTCTTTCTGCGCTGAACTCGTTTCTCGCATGCCCGATACCAAGATCACCCTCGTCTCTTCACCATTGGCGCCGAAAGATCCAGTCTCAGTTGCATTTCCCCAAATCGAAAAAGCCTACAAATCACTTCTGAAAGAAGCAGCAAAGGCGGGTGAGGCTGTTGTTGTGGCTGGAGACAGTTCTGGAGGCAACATTGCGCTGGCTGTGGCAACTTGGACTTTGAAGACATCACAGGAACAAGATTTGGCACCTCCTACAGCAATTCTAGCCATCTGCCCTACTACGGATCTCCGTCACGAACACCCAGATATCAAGGCAGTGGATAAGGTCGACCCGGTGCTCACCTTCTCGTGTATCAACTCCACAGCTAGAACTTGGTGTCCCGAACCATCAGGCTTGAGCCAGAAAGGGACTGATTCGAGTGCGGGACACAACGAGAAGGGTTTGCGCCTAGACTGGAGCTTCGAAGACCCTCGAGTATCACCCATACAAGCAGACCTCGCCGTCCTAGGCCGAAACTACGTCAAAGTCCACGGTATAACAGCTTCACATGATGTTCTCGGTCCAGAGGCGGTTGCGTTCCGCGACAAGTGCAACAAGGAGGGTATCAGAGGTGAATGGCTGGCTTGGGATGGGCAAATGCACTGTTTCCCTTTGGCGTTCAAGTACGGATTAAGGGAGAGCAAGGAGGCGATGGATTTCGTTGTTGATGTACTGCAGAGATCCTGATTGATCTGAAGAGGCCTGTGTTGTGGGAATTATTCAAGGGTTTGCTAGAGGCAAAAGGGGACTCAATTCATCAACAGAATATTAATAGTTTGCGTTTACTCCATTTGAAGCATGCATAGGTACTGAGTGCAGTAAGAATCTCAGAAGCCGATATAAACCTCCACCGTGGCCACGACCGCTGTTTAAGTCAATCATATCCGTTTCTCTTAGGGATACTACAACCAAGACTTGGGTGTGCCTAAGCAAGAAGTATTCAAAGAATGAAGAAATAATGGTTTTGCTCATGTTAACAACGTGACCAAAACTCCTTGTTATGCCAGTAGTGGGCGAGATGATGAAGTTTTCGTCGGCTTATGGGATAATGATGTGCAAAGGATATAACCCTAGGTGCCCTGGTACCTATTAAAAGGTATCTTTCACTTTTGCTGAGGGTGCAATGATCTATCGCGTTTAACAGATGGCTACCACTGAAATAAAGCTAAGGACCAGGGCCTAAGAGTGCAGCTGTTGTTCAGTGTATCGAAGAAACAAAGGTTATATAAACGCAATTCCCTCTTTTGCTGCAGACAACATTCCGTATCACGAGTTAGGAAGTCCTGATCCCAATCAACACAGAAAGCCAACTGCATGTATGCAACATCCAGAGGCCGCTGCATGAGGGTAACTTGCAAAGTCAGTTCAATCAACACGAATGCTAATTCTGAGACTCTTCGATATGTTTGTGCTTGATCTGGCTGGACTTGATGGCGTTCTCGGCTGTCGCAACACCCACATGCGCCGAGTCACCATCAAACAACAGTGCCACGTTCTCAAGGGTAAGGCCGCGAGTCTCGGGGTAATAGAACCACACAACGACGATCATGACAACGATGGTGGCGAGGAACACAAAGTAATACCTCCATTGTATTGCGTCAAGAGCGATCGGGTTGACAAAGGTGTTGAAAAAGGTGAATCCTAGAGAGACTACCTGGGTGAGTGCCAAGCCCTTGGCACGCAAGTTGTAAGGCCAGATCTCGATGGGATAGCTGACGACGAGAGGTGTGAGGGCAATATCGTAACCAAAGAAGTAACTAGGAAGATGTTAGCATACAGTTCGTATACGGAGGAGGCTAGCTGGGACTAACATGAAGAGGAACGGTATGACAGCCAGACCTGTAGCATCGTCTCGAGTAGACTCGAAGCTTGCAGATAGGCCAGTGATGATGGAGTAAGATACCAGCATGACGATTGCCTAGATATAAGTTATCAGCATGCCAAGTTGAGGAGACAGATGGTTTCACTTACCGAACTCATAAATAACATTCGTCTGCCAAGTCGATCAACGTTAAGGGCAGCGAGGAGGGACCAGAAAAGATTCCACAGCCCCATGCAAGCCGAAATGAGAGTCTGATGCGTAACAGAGGTGATACCCACCGAGTTAAGGATAATAGACAGGTAGTAGCTGACGACACCGTTTCCAGTCCACTGAGCAAAAGTTCCTAGACTCAGCGTAATCAACAGACGGTGGCGGTTACCGGGAGTGGTCCACAGGTCGGTCCAGGGATTCTTTTCGGCTTCCATCTCAGCCTTGATGGTAAGCTCAATCTCGGTCATCTCGAACTCAATCAAAGGGGAGTTGATATCACCCCCAGTGTGGAGATTGGCGAGGTTTTGGCGTGCTTCATCAGAACGGTCTTTGGAGACTAGCCATCGCGGTGATTCGGGTATCATGATCAGGCCTGGAACTCCCAAGACAGGTAGGAGGATTTGAAGGAGCGAAGGTAGCCGCCACGACCAATCGGTCATGTTGCGAGTCCCAAAGGTAGCCCAAGCTGCGATGACGCTACCAAAGTGCCAGCCGCAGTTGTACTATGACTTGTCAGTATAGTAGAGCGAATTGAGGTCGATAATGTAGGCTTACAATGGCAGAGCAAACACCCCGGTGAGTGGGATAGACGTTTTCCGCAATGAGGAGTGAGACGGAGAGCGTGAAGCCCTGGGAGAGACCTTGGAAGAAACGAGCCAGGATAAAGGTGGCCTGGTTCTGGGCAGAAGTCTGCATGGCTACACCAACGACGGACAGCAACACACTAATCCAGACAGGGAGCTTACGGCCCCAACGGTTAGAAACCCAAGCTGCTATGGGATAACCGACGGCGCATCCGAGAGCGTAGGCGGCGTTGATGAACCCGAGCCACGCTCCTGTAGGGTTGTCCATAAAGTCTCGCCACCATGGCAACGCAAGCAAGGAGTTCATAAGAGAACCATCGAAACCGTTTGAGCCCGAAAAGAGCATCAGAGATATGACGCAGAAGTTGACCTTGACAAGATGCTTGTGCTTGTACCAGGGGATACCATCATTGGGCAGCACGGCCGCCAGCTCGACACCAGCGGACCTAGCCTCACTGGATTTGACTTTTTTGTCACCGGTTTCCATGATGGACGGTGTGGATTGAAGGGTGTGTCAAATGTTTTCAATATGGAGGTGAAGGGTAGTAGTGATAGTGCTGGAGGTTTGAAGGGCAGATGATGACGCGGTCAATGAATTGGAAGATGGTCCTTTTACTTATATAGTTGTTGGAACACCGCGATTCATAGGTATAACAAGCGTAGTTAATTCTTCAACATCATGAGACAGCATCTCGCGGCAACTACCCCGGACTTTTCCATGCCCATCAGTTTATTGTTCACATGCCAACTTCCAAGGCGGCTGTGGCCTACCCGGCCCGAAGAGCCGACACTAAAAACAGCCCCATCAAATACAAGACCGCCTAGAAGTCAGCTACCAAGAATTTTGTGGGGTGAGTGCAAGGTTGAGATGTTAAGAGCAGGGAAGAGTGATTAAAGTTGCTCGCCCCTGAACGCTGGTGGAGTCTGGCTGTACTTCCTGAAAAGGTAATAAGGTTGAAGAACGACCAACCAACCGCCCAACACTCAGTTCCTTAATGGTAAAGAAAGAAGTCGTATGCGCAGATAGGGAGGGCGCTGTGGAGTTGCTTTGGTTGATCTCTTCCCGAAATGCAAAGAGAGTAGTTGTCTGCGCCTAACTGTGGCATGTTGCCTCCTCGCACATCATCTTACTTCCTCCTGAATAGCAAAGGGAGAAGTCCTAAGCGCGGAAAGGATCGAAGACTTGAAAGACTGTAGCTCTCGCATTGACTCTTGAATGCTGAGCATGGTGACATCCGACGACAAGAAAACATGAGATGGCAAGTCAACTCACTCAACCGACTTCCCAGTCACCAGGGCAAGAGTAGATACGAAAGTTGATCTAAAGAATGCAATATAATTATAGAAATAGTTTAATATGGTCATAAAAAAGGCCATCACTACCTTACAGCTTGACGTTTTAATTTACTTATTGCTAAGTTCATCCTTCTCCATCCCCAACGATATACTCTTCAACTAATAAATGCCTCGCTTAGACATGAAAGAAATGCTATCCATCGCCTGACTCTCACCACCCCCACACCTTGTTGGATCACACGTCGTCTTCTTTGTGGGGTAAATATACGTGTGCATGGTAACTGATCAGCCAAGAATACCAAGCCGCTATTCCATCATGCCGCGTTTCAGCCGCCGTCATTGTTCACCGACGTTTACAATTACGTATACCATGGGGAAACAGAGGTTAAAGATCGGGTGAAAGTCGGACACGGCCTATGGATGACCTGACATTGAACGTGTTGATCTGCAGCCATGCACAAGTGCTCCACGGTCAGCTGCAGGCTAACTATGTAGGTGCTTTTTAGGTAGTACGGCGATGAGTTTCAATGTCAGTATCTCACCACTTGAGTGGTATATCCGCTTTGGTAGAAATTGTGCAGACTTTATAAACCCTAACAGGTCCGTTGTGCAGGTCCCCTTTTCTTGTCCATCAAACCCTTTCTACCTCCTTTCACAATGGCATCCACCGACGTAAAGGCCCTTCTGTCGAAACTAACCCTCGAGGAAAAGGTAATACTATGCAACTGACCTGACCTTGGATTTTATTATTAACTTTGAACAGATCTCCTTGCTTGCGGGCTCCAACTTCTGGGAGACTGTGGCCATTCCCGAAAAAGGTATTCCCGCTCTGAAGGTAAGGACAACTATCAACCAGACCATTCCACTCTGAACCAACTTGATTGAATGCTCATAAGTACTGACTTGGAGATAGACGTCTGACGGCCCCAATGGCGCACGAGGCGGCAAGTTCCAGGGAAGCGTGACTGCTGCATGCTTTCCCGCCGCCTGCAATGTTGCCTCGACCTTTGACGTCGATATCGCTCGTCGCCTAGGCGTGGCTCTTGGAGAGGAAACTCTCACCAAGGGTGCTCGCTGCATTTTGGGGCCAACTATGTGTGCACACCGTCATCCTCTCGGTGGCCGAAACTTTGAGAGCTATTCCGAAGACCCCTTTTTGACTGGCAAGCTCGCTTCACAAAACATCCAGGGAATCCAGTCCACTGGCGTTTCGGCAACTATCAAGCATTTCGTCGCGAATGAGCAGGAGACTCAGCGTTTAAGCGTCGACACCATCGTCAGTGATCGGGCCTTGCGCGAGATCTACATGAAACCCTTCGAAATTGCCATCAAGGAGGCAAAGCCCCATGCTGTTATGACGTCCTATAACAAGATCAATGGCTGCCACGCTGACTCACACCTCTTTCTCCTTCAGACAATCTTGCGAGGAGAATGGGGCTGGGACGGTCTCGTCGTCAGCGACTGGGGCGGCGTCAATTCAACCGCCGAGTCACTTGTTGCTGGCGTCGACCTCGAAATGCCTGGTCCTACTCGCTGGAGAAAGGTCGAGAGCGTTCTTGAAGCTATCAAAGCTGGCAAAGTATCAGAACAAGTCATCGATGATAGAGCGCTTCACATCTTGGAATTTCTCAAGCTCCACGGCTGCTTCGAAAACCCAGAGATCCCAGAGGAACAGGCTATCAATAAGCCTGAACATCAAACGCTTATTCGTGAAGCTGGTGCCAAGGGAATGGTTTTACTCAAGAACGATGGGGGACTTTTGCCTTTGACCAGTGACAAGGTCAAGGGGAAGAAGATTGCTGTCTTGGGCCTTGCGAAGGAGTGCCTTGCCCATGGCGGTGGCAGCGCTTCTGTTAGTATGCATTACAAGATCACCCCATGGGACGCTCTTCAGAATGCTTTCAAGGACCAAGACGTTGAGCTCACTTTTGCCCAGGGTATGTTTTCCTTTGATCCATGAGGATGTAGGCTAACAATAGCAGGTGCACACACTATGCGTCAGTTGCCTCTCATCACCCAGCATGTGAAGGATGTCAAAGGCAACCCAGGCTTTACCTGGCGCCTATTTGACGTTGGGAAATCCGAACCCTACAAGGTCATTCACGGCCACCCCAACAGCGAGGTTTCCATTCACGACATTATGCACATCGTAAACACCTCGGTTGAGCTCGAGGGAACCTTTACAGCCCCCGAAACAGCCACCTACTACTTTACCCTTACTGGCTTGGGTCCTTCCAAGGTCACTATCAATGGGAGTCTCCTGTACGAGCAGAAGGAAATGAGCCCTGACCCTATGGGCTTCCTTCTTGGTGGAGTGTCGGCTCCTCTTGTCAAGTTTGACCTTGAAACTGGCAAGCAATATAACATCTTGATCTCGAGCTCGCCGCCTGAACATGTTAAAGGCGAAGATCTTGGAATCCTTGAAAGCAAGGTTGGAGTGCGACTGGACTATATCTCGGCCACCGAGTATGACAAGGATTTGCTCACTGAGGCCACTGACCTTGCCAAGGCGGCCGACTACGCTATCGTTTTCACGGGCCATACACCCTCTTGGGAGACCGAAGGGCAGGATCAAGTTGGATTCTATCTCCCCAAGGATGGAAGTCAAGATCGTCTCGTATCGGGAGTTGCTACGGCGAACCCTAACACGATAGTCGTCAACTCAACTGGCGTAGCTGTTGGCATGCCCTGGCTAGACCAAGTGAAGGGACTGGTTCAGGCTTGGTTCCCTGGCCAAGAGGCTGGTAACTCTATCGTCGATGTCTTGACGGGCGTCCAGAACCCCGAGGGTCATTTGACCTGCACGTTCCCAAAGAGACTGGAGGATTGTCCAGCCTACGGGAATTTCCCTGGCGAGTATCATGGTCGCCAGCTGACTGTTAACTACGCCGAGGGTGTCTTCGTTGGCTACAGGCACTTTGATACCCTTCCGGCGGACAAGGTCAACTTTCCCTTTGGCTTTGGTCTATCGTACACAACCTTTGGCTACTCGGACCTTGTCATCTCACCAACTTCCGAAGACAGCTGGACCGTCAGCATCAATGTTTCCAACACTGGAAGCCTCGAGGGAGCTACAGCCATGCAGGTCTACGTGGGAAACAGCACTCGACAATCCGAAAACCCCATCAAGACACTGGCTGGCTTCAAGAAGCAAACCTTGGCACCCGGTGCCTCGGCAGTGGTCGAAGTGCCCGTCCAAGCTCGTGACTTTGCATCCTGGAGTGAGAAGAAGCAAGGATGGGTGGTTGACGCTGGTGAATACATCTTTAGTGTTGGGAGAAATGCTGCAGACTTGGTTGAGAGCAAGAAGGTTTTTGTCAAGTCCCAGTCGTACAAGCCCTAGAATAGGTAGATAGATTGAATTATTCGTTTGTGCAAGTTTCATCTGCTCTTTTCTCGTCTAACATTAGATGAATACTCTCATGGCGCCATGAAGTTGCAAAACGACTTCATACATTATGTAGAACTAGTTCGTTCAGAGTGTTTCTCGGTAATGCGTGACATGGTTGAGGATAACTTTGGTACCCTCGTCGTCACCTCTGCCGTCATGAAAATGAAGCAGCAGAGGGGTGCCATGATAATGGCCAGTCCAGGCCAAGAAGAGCCTGGTGAGGCTATGGGTATCAAGGTATATGCCTAAATACCGGGACATTCAGAGACGAACTTGAGCATACTAAAATCTATTTCTATCTCTAGAGCCAAGCTCTTACTCACATTTCCTATTCATGGATAATATCAAGGTCATGCTTCCTCTCTCCCCTTTTGACTTTCCAGGCTGCACTATGACTAAGTCGGACGAGCTCCATGACGAACTCGCTTATCTCTCGGATATGCTCAATCTCCTCTATCGAAAGCCTCTCTGCTGGAATCTTGCGCGTGATGCTGCTTATTGATGATAAGATGTGCAAGTCGCTATCCGCCGTATGGCCAAGAGGGTGTATAAGAATGTTCATAAAGAGTGGCATGGCAGCCATAGGAGCATAGTGGGACACGACCCATGCTGAATCCTCTTTCCAGAAGTCGACGATGGTGTCCAAGATGCGGAAAATGGAGCGACTGGCTTCTATCGATAGATCGGCGCTCGAGTGCACGACGCTATGGAGGTCATCGGGTAGATTCTCTTCCAGATCTCCACACTTTCGGACCAACGTGTGGATGTTGATGATTGTAAAAAGGTAGTCGAGCTGCAGATTGATGAGATAGGTGCGGTCCTCTAGGCTCATGTCTGAGGGCAATGAGAAGGATGAATCTGATAGGATGGATAATCTAGGTCGATAGGGTGGTTCAACTGATAATCGCCATTCCTCAAGCTCGTCGTCAAGTTGTCGAACGTGCGCAAGAAGCTCACTCTCGGTGTATTTAAAAGCTCGGGGTGAGCAGAGTAGTCGAATTGCGTTTTCTTTAATTCTTGCGAGGTTCGTATCCCGTGACTGGTTGCTAAATTCCTCCGACTCGGTAACATCGCAGTGATCAGAAGTAAGTAGTGGCGGCTGATCGGTACGCAAAGAGATATCCTTGTCATAGCAGTAGCACATCCAGAACAACCTTCGGATGTGTAGCTTTGTTTGGTCGTCGAATGTGGGAATATGTTGCGGAAGGATGGCTAGTCGTGATAGCGGGAAATGGCCGCCAAGGTCACATACCATGCGACATGCGCGTCTGAAGGTGACAGAAGCTTCTCGGCATTGTCCTGTCATTTTTTGACATGCCCACTATTTGAAAGTCAGCCGTGAGCCTCAGTGATAATTCTCTGTTTTCCTTACCAGAAGAAGGGTGCCCTGCAAACTGTCCAAGTTCGTATTGCCATTGATCATAGTTAATAGGCGGTTCGCCTCATAAATGCAATCATTTGGTTCGACGTTGAGACCCAACTGCCGAGCATCTGTAGTGCGTATGATGATTGCAATCATGGCCCAGAGACAGGCCTCAGCTGACGTTCGGCGTCCTAGATCAGCACCGTCATCACCGTATGCTCTGGCAATTGTTCCTTCAAAGATGCTTCTCTCCAGGATACCAAAGACGATAGAGGTCTTGGATTTGAAGAAGCACTCAGCAAGATGCCTGCAGGTAACCTTTGAAGGCAGCATTCTCGGCTGTTCAGGAAATGTAGTAGGGCCAAGCGGCGGTGCAGTCCCCAATGGGTTGGAGAATAAGTCAAACTTTTCCATAAACACACGCTCTCCTGCACCATCAGAGATCCACTGCCGACCGCGCTCAGACAAAATCCCTATCCCTTTGAAGTACCAATTGTTGCCGATTTGACATCGTGATAACTTGGAGGTGGGCTTGGGCGGAGTTGTCTGGGCCAGTGTGGTGTTCGCAGCAAGGTCGGGCGGGCTTATGGGAGATGGCTGGCCGAGGATAGCGACGGGGGATGTTCTTAGGTGGTTGTTGGATGGTTCGGCAAATGGCCTCTCGGGAAATGGCCTTTCTGGCCAAGACGAAGCGCCTCCAGCGGGCCTATTCGTACATAGTGCAGACTGGAGGGCTTCTTCAAGTGTCTCTACTCGTCGGGACAGTTCTTGGACAAGATCGGTTGTGGTTCTGAGATATTGTGTCAGGCTCCCAACTGTGCTCTTTGCGGCAATAAGCAAAGAAAGTTAACTTATTCGAAGAAATCTTACCTCTTGTTTGGGTCTTTTTGAATAATTCTGTCAAAGGTACAGGCCGCGTCCTGGCTCCCGCACCAGTCGCAGGGATCGCCCTGAGTTTTGATGATGCATTGAATCTAACAATTTAGCGTTATTCGAATAATCTCTGCCAATGCCTGAGACATCCATGTGATGAATGAATTACCTTTCGCTTGTAGCAGACATCACAGGCGCGCCTGGGAGGCATTGCATCGCCCCGCATAAAAGAAGTTGAGGTAGGTAATCGGAAAGACGGAAACCAAAGGATGGAGAAATTTGACATATGTATCGGAGACGCGGAAGTCCGATGACACACCGTATCGGTGCATAATGTCCGAGCGCGCGCAGGATGGAGCTCGGCTGGAACACACACGTTGCGCGTGGAGTTGTGGGGGGCCAGCACCAACGGACGGACTCAATATGATGGATGGAAGGACATTTTGATGGGATTCGTGCAAAAAAAGGATGCAACAAATACTGTATCGTCATCAAATGATGGGTACAGCTTAGAGATTATCATGGTGTATGACAACTCAACACCCACTCACTTCCAATTTTCTACAGTGTAAACAACACAGTACTCTCACCCTCTTGTTACGTCGAGGCTACTGAACATGGGTCGGCTTTTCACCTTTTCGCAAGTCTCGACATGGACAAGAGGTGATTGAGCTCGTAGAACAGAATTAAATGCATTTTAAGGAATAGGTGCAGAAGTAGAGGATAGGCATGTGTAATATAGAGAATACAAGGCACCTCAGTGTATGGGTATTCTTTAGATAAGCTTATATGTGTGTGACAAATCAGCCGTAGACCAAGAGATGGGGAAGAAAGGCGTGGGGAGCCTTCTTTGATGGCCCTTGCCTGTCGCGCTATGGGACCTGATTCTTTCTTTTCTCACATCTCAATTTCCATCTGTCCCTTTGCCTTGACGTAGATTCACGCTAACACAATGCCGGTTTGATGCCCAAATATCGTAAGCGAGGTGATGGATGGAGATCTGATAATACAACCAACCCTCGCACGTGGGTGAAAGAAAACAGGGCCGGTCTTCACATACAATTTCTATGGGGCGAACGGCCTTGTAATATTTCACCGCGTGTCTCGGTACTTTTATTAGGCTTGCTTAAACTGCGTCACATCATTGACGAGAGGGCGGTGCATGCAAGACAAACAAGCTCTGGCCCAAGCTCTTCCTTTCCGTCCCCGATTACCAATACCAAACTTGCTTCTTCATTGGATATGCTAGTGACATGGATGCTCTGGTCTGTGCCGTAATCGCTGATCTTCTCTCAATTAAGAAAAGACGGATTTCCGTGTCCGATTATGTAACCCAGATTTTCCCCAGCTTTCACCAAAGTGGCGCTTATCAGATCCCTCTATATGCAGCCATTGGTTGGGAAGAGAAGCCCCGTGGCCCCCCCTTTTGTTGATCTGATCTCGACAACACAACAGCTCCCCTGCTGAGACTTGAGCTTAGCTTTCGAACGTGGTCGCGATGCAGATTTTACCCCGATCTTGAATTGCAGAGACGGGCAGGTAGACATTGGTACATAATGTCAACCCCCCACGTGTGTTGACCAAGATGCCTTCTACCCAACATAGCTCACTGGTTCATGAACCAACTCTTTTCACAACGATTCCCTTTATCCAGGGCCTCAGATAAGGTCTGAAGCCCTACTTTACACTTTTTTTCCCTTTGCAACATGTCGAGCAATCTACTCGATCCAAAGGCACTGTCGGACCCACGCCAGCGGTCGACGAGCAACGCAGACACCGTCTCCTTCACTGATGGGACGACCCTTGCGCCTAGCAGCTACCTGTCAGATGTACCACAGCATTACGACCCGGGCAAGGCCAAAGGTGTCGACCTTGAAGACCCCAACAGACCATTCCCTCATAGTCCCGATCAACTCGGCCAATTACTCGACCCTAAATCTCTCAATGTCCTCAAGAGTTTCGGTGGCCTCGAGGGCCTAGCTCGCAGTCTCCGTGTAGACCCCAAAGCTGGTCTGAGCGTGGATGAGCTCGAACCGCATACTTCCTCGCACGGCCCATCCACTGAAAGAGTTCGCACGTATGGGCGCAACCAGCTTCCAGCGAAGAAACCAAAGTCAATCTGGAGGTTGGCATGGATCACTCTTCATGAAGCAGTTCTGATCATGTTATTGGTCGCTGGCGTCATATCCCTTGCTCTCGGTCTCTACGAGACCTTTGGTGTAGTCCAAAAGCCTGGTGACCCTACGCCCGTTGATTGGGTTGAAGGCGTTGCTATTCTGTCTGCTGTTGTCATTGTCGTTGTCGTCGCCTCGCACAATGACTGGCAAAAAGAAAAGGCTTTCGTGAAGCTGAACACCAAGAAGGATGACAGAGAAGTCAAGGTGCTTCGGTCCGGAAAGTCAATGCTTGTCAATGTTGTCGATGTGGTTGTTGGAGATGTTCTTTACCTTGAGCCGGGTGACTTGATTCCTGTCGATGGCATCTTTATCGATGGGCACAATGTCAAATGCGATGAATCAACTGCAACCGGCGAGTCAGACGCCCTGAAAAAGACGCCCGGCGCAAAGGTCTTTGCACCAGATTGGAAGAGCAGCAAAGATCCTGACCCATTCATCATATCCGGGTCAAGGGTTCTTGAAGGTAAGACAGACGTACACTGGGGACCATGAAGTGTTACTAATTTGTTATACATAGGCATGGGGACATTCCTCTGCACTTCGGTCGGGACCAACAGCAGCTTTGGCAAAATCATGATGTCAGTTCGGACGGATATCGAGTCGACGCCCCTTCAAAAGAAGCTAGAAGGACTAGCAGTTGCTATTGCTAAGCTCGGTGGTGGTGCTTCAGTCCTCATGTTCTTCATTCTCCTTTTCCGCTTCTGTGCACATCTCCCTGGGGATGACAGGCCAGCGGAGGAGAAAGCATCCACCTTTGTTGACCTTTTGGTCGTGGCCATTGCTATCATTGCTGTGGCTGTGCCTGAAGGTCTACCTCTTGCCGTCACCCTTGCGCTTGCCTTTGCTACGACGCGTCTTCTGAAGGAGAATAATCTCGTCAGAGTACTTAGGGCATGCGAGACTATGGGCAATGCTACTTGTATTTGCTCAGACAAGACCGGAACTCTAGTGAGTCACCTTGGACGAGAGAGAGGAAAGACCCTTGCTAATTTTTCAGACTACGAACAAAATGACCGTCACCGCTGGCCGCTTTGGTGATTCCAGCTTCACCGATGATACCTCGTCGTGGGCCTCGAGCTTGTCTCAGGACACCAGGAAGCTCATCACTCAGTCAGTAGCCATCAACTCGACAGCTTTTGAAGGAACACATGAAGGACAGACAACATTCATCGGCTCCAAGACGGAGACAGCGTTACTCCAGCTTGCTAGGGACCATCTTGGCATGCAGTCGCTTTCGGAAACCAGGGCAAACGAACAAATCACCATCATCGAGCCCTTCGACTCTGTCAAGAAGTACATGACCGCAGTCATCAAGATTCCATCCGGCTACAGGTTACTGATCAAGGGAGCTTCCGAAATCATCGTCGGGTTTTGCACACAGCAGGTAAACCTAATCACTAGCGACGTTGAACCCCTTGACCGAAAATCCGCCGAAGATGCCATTCTTGCATTCGCGAGCAAGTCTCTCCGTACCATTGGAATGGCGTACAAGGACTTTGAGGAGGTACCCGACCTTGAAAGCCTAAGTGACTTGACTCTTCTTGGTGTCGTTGGCATCCAGGATCCGGTCCGCCCTGGCGTTCCTCAGGCGGTACAAGATGCCAAGCGTGCTGGTGTTGTGACTCGGATGGTCACAGGTGATAACTTGGTCACTGCCCGAGCTATCGCCACGGAATGCGGCATCTTCACTGATGGCGGCATTATCATGGAAGGTCCTGAATTTCGCAAACTATCCGAGGAGGAACTCGACAGGATTATCCCCCGACTACAGGTTCTAGCCCGCTCATCACCCGACGATAAACGCGTCTTGGTTACACGTCTCAAGGCCTTGGGAGAAACAGTGGCTGTGACAGGCGATGGCACTAATGACGCACCAGCTCTCAAGGCTGCCGACATTGGTTTCTCGATGGGTATTTCAGGTATGTCGAGTCTACTCTCTTGGCCCGTTGTCGAATCTGGCTAACCACACGATATTTCAGGTACCGAAGTAGCGAAAGAGGCTTCCGAGATTATCCTCATGGATGATAACTTTGCCTCAATCATTACTGCCCTGAAATGGGGCCGGGCTGTCAATGATGCTGTGCAGAAATTTTTGCAGGTATTTTTCTAATCATCTGAGATAACCATATACATAGCTGACATATCAACAGTTTCAAATCACTGTCAATATAACTGCCGTCATCCTGTCGTTTGTTACTTCCATGTACAACGATGACTACGAGCCAGTTCTCAAAGCCGTGCAGCTGCTATGGGTAAGTCGGCAATCAAGTTCAGCACACATCAAGGTTGGATATTGACTTTCTACAGATCAACTTGATTATGGATACAATGGCTGCCCTGGCTCTGGCTACAGACCCCCCCACAGATGCCATCCTCGATAGGCCTCCTCAACCCAAGTCTGCACCACTCATCACCATGAACGTAAGTCCATCATCACCTTGACATACTGTATGACAATATTCACAATCTTTAGATGTGGAAAATGATCATCGGTCAATCCATTTTCCAACTCGTTGTTGTCCTCGTCCTTTATTTCGCCGGCGGCGCCATTCTCAACTACGACGTCAGCATTGAAAGTGAGAAGCTTCAGCTTGATACCATCATCTTCAACATGTTCGTTTGGATGCAAATCTTTAACGAGCTAAACTGCCGTCGACTCGACAACAAGTTTAACATTTTCGTGGGAGTCCACCGAAACTGGTTTTTCATCGTCATCAACCTCATCATGATCGGTTTACAAGTTGCCATTGTCTTTGTGGGTAACCGAGTCTTCGATATCGATCCTGATGGTCTCGACGGTCCTCAGTGGGCTATTTCAATCCTGGTCGCAGCATTCAGTTTACCATGGGGTGTGGTGGTGCGCATTTTCCCTGATGAGTGGTTTGCAAAGGTTGTACGCTTTGTGGCACCACCCTTTGTCATCTCGTATAGGTTTCTTGCGAAAGGTTGCTCCAAGTTTGCCAGGCTTTTCAAACGGTCTAAGAAATTGGATCGTGAGGAAGACAGCGATTCCACCGAGGAAAAGACACAGGACAAGGAGAAGTCATCTACAGGTGGGCCAATCATCGTTGAACAGGCTTAGTACACCTGTCTTGAGAACATGTCAGCGAAACAGAAAGGCCTTGTTGAAACTAGAGGGAGGAGAATCGAATTGGGGGTAGGGGCACCGACAAAATGGGGGGCTTAGGG